>CM059342.1:6195206-6230853 GCA_030340685.1 Protosalanx chinensis | reverse complement strand
CCTTTTCCAGCAGCAGAGGACTCAGTGTGTGTGTTGTGTGTGTGTGTGTGTGTGTGTGTACCTTTTCCAGCAGCAGAGGGCTCAGTGTGTGTGTGTGCGTGTGTGTGTGTGCGTACGTGTGCTCTCCTTGTATATGTATGTTCAAACGTGGGTTCAATTCAACTTCATGATCCTGAAGGCAGATTTCCAGAGTTCAGGTAACCCAGTGTGTGTCTGAATTCACACAGAGCAGCAAGGACACGCGTGTGCCTACGGAGCTCGCGCGCGCGGCGTGTGTGTATCCACAAAGGCTGGTGTGCTTTTAGGGAGAACGAACGCGGGGGTCTCCCACAAGTCCCCACGGCCAGCATTAGGCTCTGTTGTCGAACAGTGGGCGGCCATTACCTCATCAACCCTGTACCACCACCCACCCCCCCAACTCCCTCGCCCCCCTCCCCCCCCCCCCCCCCCCCCTCCCGAGGGCATCCAGCGCCAAACTCAGAGGAGTGTTTCCATTAACTAAACCCCTCGCACACACACACACACACGCACACACACACACACACACTTTCTGAACACGCTGTACGCCTAGAAGGCTTTAACACACACGTAGGATCACCGCACACACTGCGCATCCATATTTATAAAAACGTACGAGGAAGGGGCGTGCGACTTAATCCGAGCACGATTGCTTCATTCACAGCTTCTTGGCTCTTATTGCTCATTTTTTTTTCTCATAATTCTGGATATGTTGGGGAAAAATCTGGACTGATTCATGTTGCCGTAGTAACGACTGGGAAAGAAACAAACAACTGATGCAGAAGTGGTCTAGTAAAGGCTGCTGAAGATCAACTTGGACAGGGACACTTTTACACATCCATTTCCTTGTAAAGTACCATATATTTGGATGGCACAGTGAATCTTATCAGTGTGATAGAAGAGCTGTCCTTTAGTACCAAGTTACCTGGACTAAGAGGCACCGATAGTTATTGATGCAAACCCTTGCTGGTCAACATATGGATCACCGTTACTTAACCGCTCTTTTTATCTACTTTGTGGGGTTCAAAACCACATGAAACCACCCCCGAAGCGTGAAAAGCAGAAACGTAGGTCAACCCACTGGTCTGAATATACCTCGACACGTTGTCCCATCTTACTCTTTCGTTCCTGTACGCTTCGTTTTTTATCTTCCTTCCCCACAGAACCTGAATGACGTCAGCATGCTAGGTGGCTAGCCTCCGTCGCGCTAGCCTCTCGGAGCTACGTGCGTTAGCGTCGGCCCTGACGCACGCCAACCGTCCTTGAGGAAGGAGAAGCGTGCCGCTGAGCGAGCGTGAGGCCCCCCGCCGTGCCCTCAACCTGGCCCCGGCACCTGGCGCTCTCCGTGGAGCCCCATTAGCTCCGTCCAATAAGGACGCTAGGCTGGCCTAGCGCAACACCGCAAGCGAGCGCTCGTCAGTCATTAACAG
Organism: Protosalanx chinensis; assembly: GCA_030340685.1. Lineage (NCBI taxonomy): Eukaryota > Metazoa > Chordata > Actinopteri > Osmeriformes > Salangidae > Protosalanx > Protosalanx chinensis. The sequence goes on along the minus strand of CM059342.1, from coordinate 6,229,405 downwards.
TTCTGCTCAGGGAAGTGAGATTCCAAACGGGATTTTTGCATGAATTTTGCATTTCATTCCCGTGCCGGAAATGAGATAAAGACGAGGGAGGAATACACCTCATATTGTTCATTCATTTACCTAGCTTAGGAAGAAACTTATAATAATATAATATTTATAGTACAATATATACAGTATATACAGTATACTGTATGTATGGATGTATGTGTGTGTATAGGTTGGTGAATACTGGAATATTTCTGTGGTTTTCCCTTTTTCCAATTATATGAGCTCAATCAACTGTAAAGGAAGGGAGAGGGGGGGGGGGGGGGGGGGGGTTCAGTAAACCTCTCCCAGCGGAATTAATCGTTTAGATCATCAGCCACAGGTTGCCTGGGGGGGAGGGCAATCCATGTCTTCCATCAAAAACACAACACAGCTGCATATTCAGACCCCCCCCCCCCCCACACACACACACACACACACGCACACACACTCACCAGTTGTTGACTTGGAGGATGGTTAGCCCAGTGTCCTGAGCCAGTTGCTTTTCTGCTCTTCTGAGGGATAGGGATGCTGTGTCAAAAGAATGAAGGAGAGGGACGTCAATACAAAAAAGGACGAGCCGAGCTTCCGACCCCCGCCTCCCCCTCCCTCCTGCCCGATAGAAAACCAAAACACAACCGTTGTTCTGCCGCTGTTGTTGCCAGTGCTGCTAGTCTAAAAGCAGAGGCTAATTAACGCTCAAGAGCGGAGGTGTGCCACCACTCATTAGCGAGCATATGAAATGGAGCATAATTAATGGTGAAGAAATGGCGAGCCAATTAGGGAGTTTAGCAGAGTGGAGAAACAGCTACATTAATTAGTGGTGTGCTACGCTCCAGAAGCCCCTTCTGAGACATAGACAAGACGGTTCCCCAGCATCAGGGACCCAGAGCAGGCCTGAGGCAGCAAAAGCATGTCTCCAGAGTGGGTGTACGTGTGTGTGTGTGCGTGTGTGTGTACGTGTGTGTGCATGTGTGTGTCTGTGTTGTCTCCCCGATGAAGATAAGACACTAGGGATGTATTCAAATCCCAACAGTTTGCGTACAATTCCTCTCCTAATTTGTTTCTCTTCATCCACGCCAACCTCAAAAGGCTGGAGGGGATCACTGCAATTGGACACCTGCTCCGACGCGTCTATTCGTTAGACAGCTGAAGTTAAAAGGACTTTCAATGTGTGTGTTTCATGTGACAGATTCACAGAGGCAAAAATGTGTATTATACTTAGAATACTGTGAAAAGATCCTATTCATACTCGCTGTAATAGAGTTGCATGAAAGTATAGGGCAAGACCTCCACTGATTTAGCGCTTCTTAACCGCTAACTGTAGTTAGCATCTCAAGTCCGTCACTGTACTGTGACTGGTTCGAGTTGCTCCACAGTTTCATAGTCTAAACGGTGCTTTTCACCACACAAATATGCTTCTGGTGTTTGTTGGCATCTTTCCGCCACATAATCGACTCAAAAGTGTCTGTTTTGCCTCGTGGTTTTCATGCGAGGTGATTGCAATTGACCTAAACTGGTTCAAATTGGCAGCGGACAGTGATAACTGTGGTGTTGCCTCATCAAATGTTCGGCGTCTGTCCTAGCAGGCAGTTAGTAATCTCATGGGTGTCCCTTTCAACCCAAGATGATCATTTCATTGAGTGGTTGCATTCCAGGGAAATAAACACTGCATTCTACTGCGGCGCAACACTGCTTTTCATGGTTATATTGATCGTCATGAGGGGGGTGGGGTGGGGTGTGTGTGTGGTGTGTGTGTGTGGGGGGGGTGCGAACGTCAACATAAAAATTTTTCCCAGACCGTGACAAACTACTTCTCACGGTACATTCCATATTTATACCATATCCAGCAGTAGTAGTACGGCAACTCAATTTCGTATCCTAACATCTTCCCAGAATACACGACACAGGAGACGGAGGAAGAAGGGAAAACATGCACAAACACACAGAAGGCTGAGGGGGGGGGGACGGGGGAACCTCAGTGCTATTCCAGAAGTTTCCATTCATGGTTCTAATCCTGATCCACCCGCTCATTATAAATTATAATCCTGTTAACAGGAACAGTGGCTCTAACCGCTCCTTGGATCCCAGCTAACCTCGAAGAGAGGCCCACCGCAGTCGCTCGTCTGCAAACCTGTCATTAGCAAGTTATGCCGGGGAGTTCTGGGTCATTTCTACAGCAATGAGTTCAACTGTATTGATCCTGAAGGGGGAATATGTACTGTTACAGCTGTGATGACCAGCACAACGCAAGCAAAGGACCAGGTTTGTTTTAAAGCTTCGTTAAAAACAGAACTAGAGGGTCCCAATCATTTGTTTGCAGGATGGTGTTGCCCCACAAAACTGCTTTTGTGTTAGCGTCAAACTAGCAATGCTAAGGCTGGGATTTTAGGTCGCAAACTACTGATCAACTATCAGGCTAGGCTTGTGCTCTCTCTCTTTCTCCTCTCTCCTCTCGCTCGCCTCTTCTCTCTCTTTCTCTCCTCTCTCTCGCTCTCCTCTCTTTCTCTCCTCTCTCTCTCCTCTCTCTATTTCCTCTCTCTCTCCTTTCTCCTCTCTCCTCTCTCTCTACTCTCTCCCCTCTCTTTCTCTCTCTCTCTCTCTCTCTCTCTCTCACACATGCACACACTGTTCTATATGAGTTATACCTCTCTCTCTCTCTCCCCTCTCTCTCTCTCTCTCTCCTCTCTCTCTCCTTTCTCCACTCCCCTCTCTCTCCTCCCTTTCTCTCTCTCTCTCTCTCTCTCTCTCACACATGCACACACTGTTCTATATGAGGTATACCTCTCTCTCTCTCTCCCCTCTCTCTCTCTCTCTCTCCTCTCTCTCTCCTTTCTCCTCTCCCCTCTCTCTCCTCCCTTTCTCTCTCTCTCTCTCTCTCTCTCTCTGCATGCTAGGACAGCTCAACATCAGGCACTCCAGGCAAAACTCCGGTCCTGTCTCCAAGGAGACTGAGAACACCACAAAGTGTTTTGGATCAACACAAACATTCTGCTGCAGCTTCAGGTTAGACTTCCACCTCCAGGGCATCTTAAGGTTCCCTGCGTCAGACAGAAGTAACAATGGAGCCCGTTTAAAAATGCCATCAGGAGGCTTCCGTGGATCTGACCCGTCTCTTGTTCTGCACTTGTGTGGAAAAACACGTCGAACCACATTCACACGTACGAGCGAGCGAGTCAGCCATGACCGACTCGAGTTCGTGAGTTTGCGGCGCTTATTACTTTTGAATCTGTCAATCGTTCCCTTCGGTATAACAATCGTTAAAGACAGCGAATAATGGTACAATGACAACGATCTGAAGTCCCACTTCCAGAAATTATCTCGTTCCCAGATCAGAGCGCTGACCCGACGTGTTGATTGCACAGCACCCGCAGGCCAGCAGCAACATGTCCTCCTCCCCTCTCTGCCCCCCCCCCCCCCTGCCCCCCCCCCCCCCCCCCCCCCCCATCTCTACCTGACCCACTCGGAGTCCAACTCCCTGTCACCGAGTCTTTCATCACAACATTAACAGTAATAGGGGTGGGGGCTGGAAAGGGGGTAGGGGTGGGGGGGGGAGGAAAGGAGAGGGGAGGGGTCCGCTCCCCAGTCCCAGGCAGGTCGCGACACATTCCCCCGGGGGGGGGTTAGGGCTGGAGTATGTTAGGGTGTGTTTGTTTCGAACGCCCACACGCGCGCGCCTATGAAACGGCTCACGCATAGGCTGCAGTGACGCGTTCGCGTAAACCTGCGCGCACCTGCAGTGCATCCATGCCTGCGCGTGCTGCGCGCACGCACGCAGTCCAACACACACACACACACACACAACAAGACAAAACTAGAAGCACAGCCACCTACAGCGGCGCTACCAGCCCACATGTTGGGTACGGTGCCTGCTGTCCACCGCTAAGTGGCTGCTGCTGCATGTGAGCCTGCCATGGTGCTGACAGGTCAGCTGAACCAGCCTCCCACTAAGCACACAGACAGGCAGACAGACAGGCTGGCAGGCAGACAGGCAGATAGGCAGACAGGCAGACAGACAGACAGACAGGCAGGCAGACAGGCAGAGAGACATGCTGGCAGACAGGCAGAGAGACAGGCAGACAGCCAGGCAGACAGACAGGCAGAGAGGCAGACAGACAGGCAGACAGACAGGCAGAAGACAGGCAGAGAGACAGGCAGACAGCCAGGCAGACAGACAGGCAGAGAGACAGGCAGACAGCCAGGCAGACAGACAGGCAGAGAGACAGGCAGACAGTCAGGTAGCCAGACAGACAGGCAGGCAGGTAGACAGGCAGAGAGACAGGCAGACAGACAGGCAGACAGTCAGGCAGCCAGACAGACAGACAGGCAGGCAGGCAGACAGGCAGGCCACTGACGATCTCTACCAGCCCCCAAAAGCCCCTGGGGATGGGCAACATTCCGACGCTAGCCTCAGCGAGCCTCAGCGAGCCTCAGCTTAGCCACGCCGCCTCACCCCCTCCAGCTCAAACCAAGCCAAGGGGAGCTCTAATGAACTGGAGCTCCAGACCCATTCGGGCCTGCTAAATGGCGGTAACCAAATATGTGCCATTTCGAGTCGAGGGGGAGGCGGAGGGTGGGGAGGTGGGAGGGGTGAGGAGGTGGGGGGGTGGGGGGGGGGTGGGGTTAGCACCTCCACATATCCACACCTGCTTGGCTTGAGGTTCTGAGCAAATGGGGAAAGGGGAGGAGGGGAGCTACTGAGCGCTCCAACTCTAAGCCACAAGTGTGTGTGAACACATGCTTGAAGTGTGTGTGCGTGCGCGCTTGTGTGCGCGCGCGCGTGTGTGTGTGAGTGAGCGATCAGCCTGATTCTTTCAGGAGGGGTGATTATGTCGTTTACTGGACCAGTAAACCTGTTATAAGGTTGTAATTACCCCTCATTTGGAGTGAGGAGGAGCGCTCAGGGGGCGCTGAGATGCACCCAGACCTAACACACAGTGGAGGAAGGAAGGAAGAAGGACAGGAGGAAGGAAGGGAGATAGAGCAAGCCGAAAGTAATACGGCCACTTTAAAGTGTGGGTAGGTTTACATTAGTTTGAGGTCCTCTTAAAAATAAATATAAACTCCCAATCACATCACAATCAGATGCGATACTAAAAGGGCAGGGGAGGCAGCAGGTGTCACGTCAGAGAGTTTCACACTCAACACTTGAACCAACACTTGGTGATAATCAACCATCCCATCGAATTCCCCTAGCCAGTCTCTGGGCTCATCCCAATTTTCCCACCGCGCGATGCCATCTGCCAATCTCTCCCCCGTCCTGCGAGTCTCTCCAGCTCATTATCTGTCCGCCTAAACACCGGTCATTTACCTTGTCAGAGAAAAAAGGCTGCGCCGATGATGTATGTGACCACATGCTGGACTTTTCAGAAGGAGGTCAATAAAGGTGACCCCCGCAGAGAGGAGGGCCCGGCGTCTCGGGGGGGGCCTGTCAGAAAGGTAATGGATGATGTTTTCACTAGAGGGTGAGGGAAGCAGAGAAAAGCCATCCCCTCCACACAATGGGACGCCATTGGGGATAAATGAACTCAGATGGCCTGTTGGGGGTTTCCCTCAAAACTCCGTCCTCCCCGCTAAAAAACACTAAAAGAATACGCGTAGCTTTTTTGGGGGGTGTCCTGCCACTGACTCCAATAATTGTCCGCTCATTGCATCCAAATGTCTCCCCGTTAGCTAGCGTTGCTAAGTCGGACGGAGGCCGAGAAACAAAAGAAGTAAGAGAGCAACGTAAAACAAATAAAACTGCCAAAGGCCGCTTCAGAAACCGTGGCCTCGACAAACCGGCATTTTCACATATTTTCAGGCTATAAACTACGATCTGAGGACAGAAACACTACCGCACTTATTTGTAATGTCAGTTATTATTTAATTCTGTGCTGCCAACCTTTCTACACGCTCCCTGAATAGAATTAAGAAGTCATCAGCTGGCGTAGGGCTCCTTAATTGAAGTGGACGAATATAAATATGTCAGACTTTATTGACCAAAAGTGTCAATATTCCCTACAGTCACTTTTTGGTTGATTGTTTTTTTTCGTATTTGGTGAAAGGGGTGTGAGACAAAGTGTTCGGTAAAGTTATTACTTGATGAGAGATTCCTTTATGGACTGGAGACAGTGTTTTGGAACAAGAGTATAGGGCAGAAAGCGAGGGAAGAGAGCCAGCTAGCTGGTCCAGGTCGACCCTGGGCTGCCTGCCCAGCTGTGTCCGGCAGAGGGGTTGACACGGGTGAGCAATGTGCCAGCATCCGAAGGAACCTGGGTAATAAACAACCGATGACGAATGGGGTTCAGATGCCCGATCAACTTTGACCTTTGAGAAGCCCGGGGTTGAGGGGTGTGAGGTCAATCCTGGGGTTTCCAGGGATAAAACATGACCAGGCTGATTCTCTCTCTTCGTCTGTCTCTCTCTATCTCTGTGTCTCTCTCTATCTCTGTGTCTCTCTCTATCTCTGTGTCTCTCTCTATCTATGTGTCTCTCTCTATCTCTGTGTCTCTCTCTATCTATGTGTCTCTCTCTATCTCTGTGTCTCTCTCTATCTATGTGTCTCTCTCTATCTCTGTGTCTCTCTCTATCTCTGTGTCTCTCTCTATCTATGTGTCTCTCTCTATCTCTGTGTCTCTCTCGATCTATGTGTCTCTCTCTATCTCTGTCTCTCTCTATCTATGTGTCTCTCTCTATCTCTGTGTCTCTCTCTATCTCTGTGTCTCTCTCTATCTATGTGTCTCTATCTATCTCTGTGTCTCTCTCTATCTATGTGTCTCTCTCTATCTCTATGTCTCTCTCTATCTCTGTGTCTCTCTATCTCTGTGTCTCTCTTTATCTCTGTGTCTCTCTCTATCTCTGTCTCTCTATCTCTGTGTCTCTCTTTATCTCTGTGTCTCTCTCTATCTCTGTGTCTCTCTCTATCTATGTGTCTCTCTCTATCTCTATGTCTCTCTCTATCTCTGTGTCTCTCTATCTCTGTGTCTCTCTCTATCTCTGTGTCTCTCTATCTCTGTGTCTCTCTCTCTCTGTGTCTCTATCTCTGTGTCTCTCTATCTCTGTGTCTCTCTATCTCTGTGTCTCTCTCTATCTTTGACTCTCTCTATCCCTCTGTCTCTCTATCTCTGTCTCTATCTCTGCATCTTTCTCTATCTCTGTCTCTCTCTATCTCTGTGTCTCTCTCTATCTCTGTGTCTCTCTTTATCTCTGTGTCTCTCTCTATCTCTGTGTCTCTATCTCTGTGTCTCTCTCTATCTCTGTGTCTCTCTCTATCTCTGTCTCTATCTCTCTGTCTCTCTCTATCTCTGTCTCTCTCTATCTATGTGTTTCTCTTTATCTCTGTGTCTCTCTCTATCTCTGTCTTTTGATTTATATAACTTCACTCCACAGGAAGAGAGGGTGGAACCATTTCCTGTAATAATGTTAGTAAAAAAAGAAAAATCTGAGCAACATCTCGTCTCAGTCATGACAGAGTGTTTTGCTCTGTGTTTTCAAAGATAAACACTTTCCAGCAACGCATTTAAAGCTTTAATAAATTACAACTAAGGTTTGTGCCTTTCCTGTAAACTCAGTTTAACATAAACAAACTTTTACAGTACATAAATGTGGGCAGCGCAAACGTTTCCCCACCTGTTGTTGCTCATGTTTATAAAATGGGCTTCGGAGGTTCTTCAAGCACATTATGAAAGCACATCTGTGAGTAAGAGGGTGGCAAATTAGACACTAATTGCATTAACAGGGATTTTGCCTTCCAGTTAAATTTTTTCCCTCCCTTTCACCGTTACATGAAACACTTTGTAAACAGAGGAGGGAGGGAGGGGAGGAGGAGGGGGGGGAGGAGGGGAGGAGGAGGAGGGGGGGAGGGAGGGAGGAGGGGAGGGGGGGAGGGAGGGAGGAGGGGAGGGAGGAGAGGAGGGGAGGAGGAGGGGGGGAGGGAGGAGGAGGGGAGGAGGAGGGGGAGGGAGGGAGGAGGAGGGGGGGGAGGGAGGAGGAACCGTGAGGAGGGAAAACATTCAGCTGTGGTTCCTGTCTTTACGAGCCGCGGCTCTCTCCTCGCTACAGGCTCAGCCATTCTGTGTGCAACTAGTGGAAGGGGGGGGTTATGCACCCCCACCCCCCACACCCCTACCCCCACCCTCGCCGTGGTAACGACCCGCCAATCCCAGCGGAACCTCCCACAATGCGTGTGCATGGCAACAATCCGAAGCCTGCGTTTTGTCCCATTACCCTATCACGTAATTACCTTTTCACTGGAGAGCCTAACCCCCCCCCCCCCCCCCCCCCCCACCACCACCACCACCCAACCTCCCACCCACTCTGCATACAGTTAAAACAGTGGGGAGTGGGGAGGGAGAGAGGGAGGGCACTAGGACCTGTTTGCCTGCTTAACGATCGGAGTTCCATCCTGTTCGCTTCAGGATTCCGAAAAAACCTGCTCGCTCACACCCGCAAACCAAACATGTAACGCACACAGCACACACACACACACAGCACACACACGGCACACACACACACGTGGCGCTCTCCACCTCAACCATACACAGCTTATCCAAACAGCAGACATACACACGCATACACAAAGGGCCTTATGAAGGAATTTATGAGGGCAAGTACTGTCCATGAACCTGCACTGAATCTGTACACTGTACACTGAAACGTGCCAAGCACTTCGTGCCACAAAGAAAACTCTGAAAATCATTCCGCTCAACGGACTGCACACGCGTCTAAAACACACACATAAAACTCAGACTATCTACAGTACAGACTGGAACGGTCCATCATCTCCTGCTTCTGCGTTTCCACTCTCCACCCTCCCCTCGTCCATCTGCCATCCTCCTCGGACGCTCCCAGCTTCAGCGGTGGGTCCTGGCAGACACCTCGACCCCCTGCCTGATGTAGCTTCTCCGTGTACGATATGAAAACGGCTACTTGGCAGGTTTTCTCATTTTTTTTCGATCTGTGCCTCAGCATTTGGACAACTCATTCTACTTTTCTTTGGCCAACCTCAGCCACAAAATGCGTATTGCCAAATATCTCCTCCCTTTCACCAAAGAGTTTGTGTTTTAAGCGTGGATGATTTAGACTTCTGCGCTTCTTAGAATCGTTGGTAGAAGCGGGCAGATGGAATGTCAGCACCTGTGTTGGCTTTGACATTCTCAAGTCAAAACACCAGCATTGGAACCCGCATGCTTTGCTCCAGTTTGACAACTTTTCAGAACGTCTTTCAACGTCACACGACTTCCTTCTTTCAGCACAGGAATCCAAAATGGCTGCACCGCATTAACGCGACGTGTTGTCAGGACACCTTTAAAGATCCGTGAACTGGCTTTGTGGGACGTGCCTGGACCGTAGCAAAGGTCAAAGGGCGCGAACCTGATGCTTAAAAATGTCCCTGTAGGAGGGTATCGCAAAAGGGGGGAGCTCACCGTCAAGTGCTGGAACAGCCACGCCCTCATGATGTTGGTGGCCACTTTCGGGAAGATCCCCCGCTTCTTGTTGTGCCGCTTCTCCTTGTCGGGGTCATCGTCGTCCCCCGTGCTGGGAGAGGCCACGCCATTGTCCAGGCAGTCACCTGTCCAAACCCAAAGCAATGCATTGTGGGTGGTTGTGTTTCAATAGTTAATAACACAGTAAGTTTAGGAATTTTTCATGCCAAATGGAATCCTTTTAAATGTCTTTTGGCTTTAAGTATGTCAAACAGGATTCTTCTGAGGTAAATTCAGGTGACGAGGTTTACCGTTGAAACCTGGAAAGCCACCATATTGACTTTCTTTGCCCTTTTTCCAAGGTCTGTGAAAAAGGAACACTTTCAAATGAGTCGGCGTAGACCCTCATAAGTCCAGGAGTGTTTGAAAGGTTTCAGAGGTAGTTTACCTGTACACTGTTTAAAAAAATCAAGACGTTTCGACCCCCATTCCAGGAGTCATGCTCAAAAGCGTCTTGTCTTGATTTTGAAAACAGTGTCCAGATGGATGACTAAGTCTGAGATTTTTTCTACAACACTTACTAATATGCATTGATTCCTCCAGTAATATTTTCTAAACTGATAATTTTCTTCGGTCTTCCACAACACAGGGAAGGTTAGAAATCAGTGCAGAATATGTGTTTTGTATCGATTGTAGCAAGAAGTCCCGCCTTCGATCTTTGTTGAACGGGTGTCTTGACTGAGCAAGGGAAGTCTGTGGTGGTATGCAGACTACAGTATCTCATACACATTTCACACATTTGAAATACTCGCGATTCCCCCCTCCCCGCCCCCCCCCCCCCCCCCCTATCAAGCTTTTACACATGAACCATCACCCAAGCCGAATTCCTGCCATCTTTCCTTCCCCAAAGCCATTCCAAACCAAACCAGCCTAGTTATTTTCCACTTGCTGCGTTTTTGAATTCGCTGATGTGCGCGGGTCAGAAATGGCTCCCGCTCAGAATCCCGTCGAGTTCATTAGGAGAACTCACGCTGACCTTTGACTCGGTCAGCCAAGATATTCTGCGCTCCTCGAAACCACTCTCGATATTATCGCCAACAACTGGCTTTGTCAAGCCAACCAAAGCCATGGGAACGACCCCACAAAATAAAGTCACGAAATAACATTTGCACTAACAACCGTACGCAACCAGTCATTTTATTGCGCCTTTTCCACACCTCCTCTTGCCACTTTAATGAGTTTTTTTCTTTCTTCCTCTCGCTTTTAACAGCGTACGGACAAGGTTAGAGGTACGGTCTGAGGACATATGTGGCAGGAATTTTGTGGTTGAACCAGCCTCCTATCAGGGGGGACTTTGGTGAGACTCTCCAGTTTAGTTCGGGCTTTTTCTCCGTTGAAACCAGAGGCCAGATTTTCGTAGAGTCCCTGAGTCTGAAAAGGTGGAAATAATCATAAAAGTGATGTTTAAGTCCATAAACAAGCTCTCAGCCTCATTAGGCAGAACCGTTAGCTCCCTAAGGCTGATTTATGCTCACACTCTCCACTCTCCACTCTGCCTTTCGCTTCTTCTTTTTCATCCTTCTTTCGCTCCGTTTGTTTTTCCTCTCCCTCCTCTCGCCCTCTTCTCTCTTCATCTCTTTCTCTGACTGTACAGTATCCCCCCCCCCCCCCCCCCCCCCTCCACTCCACTGATTTTGGTCCAACCCGCTAATGGCTTGTGACGGGTCAACATCGCTACAACCTGTGTGCACCGAAGTCAGGGGTTGATGTGGGGTCAAAGAGGAGAAAAGAGGATGGTGAAAGGGGGCGATGGTGGTGGGGAGGAGAGGTGGGGTGGGGGGGGGGGTTGTGAAGTGCTCTGCGATGACTAGGACTGAGAATGTCACATCTTCCTGTAGATCCACCCATGTGTGAAAAGGGGGGGGGGGCTGTGTGACAGAGAGAAAACAGAAAGAGCTGGAGAGAGGGATGAAGGATGCTCTGGAGAGAGTGATGGAGGATTTGATGGAGAGAGTGATGGAGGATGTGATGGAGAGAGTGATGGAGGATGCTCTGGAGAGAGTGATGGAGGATGCTCTGGAGAGAGTGATGGAGGATGTGATGGAGAGAGTGATGGAGGATGTGATGGAGAGAGTGATGGAGGATGTGATGGAGAGAGTGATGGAGGATGTGATGGAGAGAGTGATGGAGGATGCTCTGGAGAGAGTGATGGAGGATGTGATGGAGAGAGTGATGGAGGATGTGATGGAGAGAGTGATGGAGAGAGTGATGGAGGATGTGATGGAGAGAGTGATGGAGGATGTGATGGAGAGAGTGATGGAGGATGTGATGGAGAGAGTGATGGAGGATGTGATGGAGAGAGTGATGGAGGATGCTCTGGAGAGAGTGATGGAGGATGCTCTGGAGAGAGTGATGGAGGATGTGATGGAGAGAGTGATGGAGGATGTGATGGAGAGAGTGATGGAGGATGTGATGGAGGATGTGATGGAGGATGCTCTGGAGAGAGTGATGGAGGATGTGATGGAGAGAGTGATGGAGGATGTGATGGAGAGAGGGATGGAGGATGCTCTGGAGAGAGTGATGGAGGATGCTGATGAGAAATGGACGAGTCAGAGAAGGAATTGCTGCTCGTCCTCAAAACAACACTGAACTTTGCGCAGTACAACTTTGAATCCCAAGTCTTGTCAGTAGCCATGCCAGACGCTTGAAAGTTGCTCCTTTCTCTCTCTGTCTTTCTCTCTCTCTGTCTTTCTCTCTCTCTCTCTATTTATCTCTCTCCTTCTCTCGCTCTCCGTCTCTTTCTCACCTTCTATCTCTCTCCTTCGGTCTTTATCTTGTTTTCTATCAATTTGGCCTCATTCCATCGTCCATCGTTTTTTCAAATACAGTTCAATACTGGGGCTATCGCTCTCTCCCAACATCCAGACCCTGACCCAGATCCACTCACACTTTTCCAAGACGTTATAAGTCAAGCTGCCAAAGCTCAGAGCAGCTGTGGGCTCCTCGGTCGCAGAATGTTTCAGAAGTGTTTGCACAAAATTTTATTGGCTGTGGTCTGGTGCCTGTGTCAGAGCGAGGACTTTTTTTTTGTGTTATTTCTCATCCACGCTTCTACCATGGACCATTGGTAGCTGGACCCACCGCTCGACAGGAGGGGGGTCATGCGACCGCTGACCAATTCAACGGAGAAATGAAGTGACCTCGCCCTGACAGGATGTAGGTCTTGCGGTAAGTTCAAGCGACCGAGGAGAACCAAAACCGAAGAGCGAGCGATCATCTGGAGCGCCCCGGCCGTTCCTCAAACTGGGGCTGTTTGACGGCTCCTTCCAAACTGCTCCTCTGACCCTCGGGCTAAAGAGCTTTTACACCCCCCCCCCCCCCCCCCCCCCCCCCCCCGGGACGCAGCCCGTCTCTTCGGTCACTATCGGGTTTTTTCCTAAGACGTCGGGTGACTACGTCTCAACCCACCCAATCCACCCCCCCCCCCCCCCCCACCCCCACCCCCCAAACTCGAGGCTACCCGTTCGGAAGCCGTCGGTCACGCCTCGCGAACCCGACGGGCCGAGGCTGAAGGCGTCCCCTCCCGTGCGGAAGCTCGACCGACGCAGGGCCTTTCAAACGCCCACCGCGAGAAATACCGTAGCTTCGGAAAACGCGTACCAACAGGAAGGCGGGGGGGGGGGGGGGGTGAAACAAGACGATCGTCACGTTTGCGTTCCGGCGGGGCCGCGGGGGGGGGTGGGGGGGTGGGGGACCGTATTTGTATTTGGGAGTTCTAAGTACGCAGATAACTCCCCGGGGAGGCGTCCACCCGTGGCGTCGCTGAACTTGAAGTGCATGCGGGAGGTAACGAGTCCGTGCCTCCATGCTTCTCTTGGCTTGCAAATGGTCCCAGTAATAGGTGATACGCATCTGACTGAAACTGTTTGGACAGTGAGCAAGGAGGGCACAAACCCAGAGGCCTCCGGAACATAAAGCCGTCCAATAGGAAGAGAGGCCCCCTATTCCAGTCCTGCCATCGCACGACCATTAGGAATTAGAGACGTGTGTGTGTGTGTGAGTGTGTGAATTTGAATGTGTGTCCGTGCGTGTGTTACCCAGCTCTGTTATTACTCTTTCCCCATGTCCAAATAAAAGAGGTGCAGAGGCTGCTACATAAATCGTCTCTCGGTCAGCCGAGAACATAATGCGCTCTTTCTTCCAGATCCTATCCCCGGTCTCAGCTTCGCCTTCACGTTTTCTGTCAACCCTCATCACTCACTCTCCCCTCTTTCTCTCTCCTGTCTCTTTTTCCTTTTCAGCATCAACATCCAATCAGAACTCAGGAAAACATGACATGACCTTCGGGGGAGGTCCAATCCTCTTCGCTCGTGTCCTTCCCTCATTCCCCATGGATCAGGCAGTAGTGGATACACTTACTTCAGACTGGTTCAAACTATCTTTTTTTTTTGTTTTTTTGTCGCCAGTCAGAAAGTCCCTACCTTGCTCGCTGCTGTTGTCTCCGCTGTGGGATGTGTGGCCCCCGCTCGAGGGCCCCGGGGTCCCCGTGGACCGTATAGATGCCGCGTCATCGTGGTCTCTGCTCCACGAGATCTGGCCAGGGTGACAAAACGGCCATCAGTCAGATTTGAGTTCATAGCCGAGTCTCTGTGTCCATACGTACATCCAGCCAGTCAGCAACAAGGCACAGCAGAATCAGACCACTGTACATGCTGGATGTTGTAAATAGTGTAACTGTACGATCAAACCCTTTAGCTATCGGTCACAGAAAGTGGTGTTATACGACACAATGGAAATGCAAGGCAATTTCCAAATTCTGTGATACAGAGAAAACATTAGCATTCGAACATAGGACTATACATTTCATTTCTTTGTTATGATCCTGTTCCAAGTTGTTTTTAAAAAATTTCAGCTGTTTTCCATTTTCCATTAGACAACTTTCCAGGCTGAAGTTTTTACGCCACACTTCAGCTTGTTCGCACCATGGAACATCCCTAACACATCTAGAACGCATTAAACAATGACAAGAACAGGCATGTAGTACATTATGATATCAGAACATAACCATGTTATAACATCTACACAGACTAAATGTAGTTGGTCGTCCGTCCCCCCCTCAAACAAAGGCTAAATGTGGACAGCCTAAAATATTTGTGACCTCTGGTTCCGTACTTCTGGTACTAAACACTACACAATGAGTGAAACAGATTGAACCAGCTGTGCGCTGCACACGGGCTCTGTTATCACGTGAGGTCAGTGCGCCCCTCTCATTGCAATTGTCTTTGGCCACCCGTCGAACAATGACTTCTCTTTGGAAACGTAAAAAGAAAACTGAAAAATAAATGTATATCAGGCATTGGGCTGCGTACCAAGGGAATGCAGCATGCGGTCTTAATGTAGAACATGTGGTCAGAACGCAAATGGTCCAAGCGGCGAATGAGGGTTCCCACCCCCCCCCCAAAAAAAATGAGGAGGAATGAGAGTGTGTGTGTGTGGGGGGGGGGGGGGGGGGGGGGCATAAGTGGGTGTGCATGTACACATTCATTGTGTGTGTAAATTATAAAACAGAACCCCCACCCAGGAGAGCTAAAGAAGGTAAAGCTAGCACAGACGCACACCCACACCCCCCCCCCCACCCCACACACACACACACCCACACACACACCCTCCAACATGAGCCCCTACCACCACCCTTATCCAGTCTTATGGTCCCTAAACACCCCCATTTCACGGAGGTGTGGAATTATGTGTGAAAACTGCACAATGTTGGGGGGGTGGGGTGGGGGGGGGGGGGGGTGCGGAGTGGGGGGGGTGGGAGTGGGGGGGTGGGAGTGGGGTGGCCCTGGGTTCTGAGTGCCCCTCCTGTTAGTGTTGGTGTCAGATCAAGGACTCTGAGGGGGGGGTGGGGGGGGGGGGGGGGAAGCGGAGAGGTTGTGCAACTGGTTACTGCAACAGAACAGTACAGTTCATGTCCATGGACATCAACTGGCTATTCTGTCCATTCAATTTAAATGTCAACCGCATGGACTCTCACTGTTACAGTGGTATCAATACCGCAGCCAATTTTACAATTAAATGTGTCTGGTGCAAGTACATCCCAGTTGGCATTATTCAAATGAGATGAACGTGTGTGTGTGTCCTGTGCAATATTGTATGACAAATAAGTCTGATAAATACGTCTGTGATGCGAATTATTGAATTATACCGCGAAACGGTACAGAGTTTTACAGTGTTGCTTTAAGAAAAGTCAATTTGAGGCTCCGAACTTATTAGCCTAGTTGTCTGAAACGCGACACCAAAGCCAGCCTTGTGCCACTTGACACTTAAGCTACTTAAATGTATACTTGTTGCTTTGGTGAATAAACAGTTAAATGGTTAACAAGTCACTGTAGCTGACCTGGCACTTTAAGGGAGGGAGGGTATATTGAACACCTACAGACTTGCTGGAAGGGTGCAGCGGGGGTTTTAGAACTGGCTGGGTTGCATACTTGACTTTTCACCTCTTGTTCATTCGTGATAGCAGAGAATGTCTTTCCCAACACATGCACATCACAGAAGGATGAACACCAGGACCCCGTGAGAAAGACACTTAGAGAGAGAAATATGCTCCGTTTAAACGCCTGCCGTAAATGCGTTGGTTTTGCATGACGTTAGTAATATGATAAGGATGCATAATCGCAGACTACATATTTTCTTTACAGAATGAAAATAGTTAGTTTACCAGATTAACCAGTTTGAAAGCGTCAATGAAAGGTGTTGGCTTAAAAGTTAGTGTATCCATTACGCTCAGTCTACCAATGCGGCGTAAAAGAGGCCTATTTTCGATACAGCAAACTGACATAGTCTTGTTAACAATATTCCCAATATCACTCATATGGACAAATGTCTTCGATTGTATATATATATATATATATATATATATATATAATTTACTGTCTGTGGAAGGATAGTTTAACCTAGGATATGACATCTTCAAAAACAAAATGTAAAAGGAGGAGGGGGGGGGGATTTTTCTTACCTGATCCAGATTTCCAGATGATCTAGTAAAATCTTCACTGTCTGATTTATTTCCATCTCTGTCATCGATCACCAGATCAATGGGCATCTTCCCTTTCAGACAGCTGATGTATCGATGACAGAAATTGTCGCAGAGCTCGTGAACCTTCAAAATAAAACAATTCATATTTAGAAATCAATCAATGATTGATCTGGCAACACAAGTGATTTAGATAGTATTTAAATGAAATTACATTAAATGTGTTTATCTCTCCTGATCTGTAGAACTGTCTCAGTATAGTCTGATTTCAGTCACAAAAAGTGCTTTATATATCAAACTATGATTAATTTCAAAATAACTTTTATTTCATATGGCCTATGTGTTTTACTTGGTCACTTGCTTAATAATATGGGAACTATTGAAACTAATCTTCTGGTCATTCAGCAAAGTTGATGTTAAAGTTAGACTGTAGTTTAATAGTCTACAGTTGTTATATATTATAATTTACCTTCTCAAGTTCGAGCAGATGAAACCGTAAAACTTGAATGGCCTGTATCATCTGAAAAGGAAAAATAAATGATGCTTTTAAAACATGATAGATTTGAACAACTTATGGTTGGTGGACTTGTGAATGGAGCCATTCATTACTGGAGGCGAACAAGTTTAGCAATTAAGAAAATTTGTCAAATTAAACCATATTTTGATAGTATGATTATAATATGTTAGACAAAGCAATGCTCAAAATACTGTCTTCTACCAGAAATAAAACTAGGCCTACGTACCAAATTATCCAGTTCTGGATTTGACGAAAATAAAGGTTTCTCTGATCGAATCTGAAAGAAAATATTGGAAAAATTGAGTTTACAAGTTCAACTTCCAGCGTGACTATTTTTACTTTCATTCTGACGCAAAAAAAAACAAATAACTAAAACTTTTTTTAAAGGATTTCGCAATTCAGCTCCGTTGGCCCCTATCACACAACGCATGTAAATATTCCACATTAAATATCAATCCATGTATTATTTAAAGTGCAAAATCACCATGGTACATGGTCTCACTCTCAATACACTTTACAATAAAATCTAAATAACACAATTTAAAAAGGAGCAGGAAGTTTGGCAGTATAGACCAGGGAACAGACCTGTTTGGAGAAGACAGCTATATCTTCATTGAAGGACTCAGACGAACACACATCCCCTCCAGCCACCCCACTCTCTCTGGGGGTGCAAGTGGCCAACTCACATTTTTCAAAAATCAGTGCTAGAAGTGGGAAAAGGGGATGCCTAAATGAAGAGATGGAGGGATATTCAGTTTAGACAGCAGATTTAGACAGTTTACAAGCTGTGATGGCGGTATACTAATTTAAATCTATAGGTAGTGTACAGAAAATATTCGAATACTTTTCCAAACTTGACATAAACATTATTAAGATCATCGCACAAATAGTCTAACCTTATCTGTGCATGTCTGCTAGAGAAATGGACCCATGCGTGTCTGTTAATTCGCATGCATCATTTCCTTAAGGAACAAACCAACTATTTTGACTTTAAACATTTTAAAAACATTTTGGCAAATACTTTGATGACGAGCCTTTATCTCCAAATCACAAATTAGTTAAACCAACGCAATCGAAAACAATTTGACATTCTAAATGGAAAAAAATGTCCAATATAGTGGTTTACACTTTTAAAATGACTGCAATGGGGCAAGATCCTAATACAAAAACCGACTTACAGCCTAAAGCCTGGCCTGATTAATAGTCCACCTCTAGGCTGGACATTTATAAAATAATCAAACACACCTACATGAGACATTTAAACAATAATCTACAATCGCAACTGCAGAAGACTTTCCCCCAGCGTGTGAAGTCATTGAGCTCTCCCTAAAACTTCATCAGTCCCATTAGTGGTCTTTAATGACCCTGATGAGCCTGCATTATGGAGGCAGTAAAGGAAACCTACCCGTAAATGGCATCTCTGTCTCTTTTTATAGCGTCGTTGACTGAGGAGCCCAAACTGGGCGGGATGGGGTGTGTGGTGTGCGGGTACTGCTGGGAGTGGAACTGAGGCCCGGGGTTCAGGTGACCCGCCTGCAGGGCCCGTGCAGCCGCGTGAGGGTGACCCGCCTGCAGGGCCCGTGCAGCCGCGTGAGGATCCCCGTACACTCCGTCCATCCCATAATGGGGAAGGTCTTCATACTGAGACAAGGCGATATGAAAGCACAATATTTTGTGCCAAAATGACAAACTTTATTAAATAACTCCACAGGCCTATAGGCTATCACAACTGGGCTATGGGATAGTTTAAAAAAAGTTCAAGTCTATGTTGGCCACTGGAAATGTGCCACGTTTAAAATACAAGTGCTTAGTTAAATGGTAATTAACAGTCTAAATAGTCTACAACTAGTCTATTAGAAGGAAAGCATTAAACAGCATTAAACAGGTTACGAGTTAATATGCAAACAGTGATGTGTGCCTAAGGGCTCAAATTGGATACAACTCTGGAATGTAACTCCAATAAATAAATACAAACCTATGCAGACAAACTAAATCAATGTCTGCCATTAAACTATTATTTTTAATAAGTCGTCCTGTACAATTTAGGCTTGATTCAAAAAGTTTGTCGCCTGTTAAGTTTTTTGTTGTTGTTGCTATAAAGTCCTGCAGATACAAAGATGAGTAACTAAAATGTCTTTTAAAATGCCAACGTATTATTACATATTACACGAGTTAATACTAATATTACAGTATAATGTTTTGTCACATACATACAAACAATATGATAATTATAAAGAAAAAAGGTTAATAATCAACAAGTAGGCTTTCACAATAATACAGGCCTGCCCTCTATTTTAAGTCTATGGAGAAAGTGTTAGTGTGGTTATATAGGTCTATAAAGCTTAGTTTCGAAATATCAATTTACATAAATGTGTATCTTCCATCAAATTAGCATCAGAATTGTACAACATGTATTTAAAAAAATATATATATATGTGTGTGTTATTATAACAATAACCTGTAGGATTTTTACAGGCCAAGCAAATATTTACAGGCTTTTCATACTAATACTCAGACTAAATCAAGATATGCAGGGATCTTATGTTTTGTCATCTAGTTTTATTTAATAGCAACTTTCTGTCCAATGCAAAAACAGAGGAGTCTTTTATATTAGGATGAATACGAGTTGTTAGGTAAAACGTCGTCGTTTATAAAATAATTTAGCTTGAACATTCGCCGTAAAAAGTGTTCAAATGCAGCCATACTTTGCAATATTGATATCATTTTAATTAATATGGTGTGGGTAAGCTTTTGATCCTTCAGTGGCATCTTTAAAAGTGACTGCTTCTGCCAAATCATGGAAATATCGTTTTAGTAATGTGCTCTTTTATTTTCAAATATATCTTTATTTAATTAGTTTAAAGTTCTGTCCATACGCACCCGTTGCGCCATGGGCCTGTCACTCTAGATCCCCTCGGTCTGTATCCTAAGAGGCCAGGGCTGAGGAAGAACAAACACCAAACTCCAAATGCAAGATTAACAATCCCCTCTGCTTCTCTCCAGAGAGAATGGCTGCCAGATCCTAAGCATAAGTCCTCCAGACAATAACACAGCAGCCCTGCCTTCTCTTTCTCCAGGACAGCGTTCACAGACAGCACTACCACGGTCTGCACGACCGAAGACTGGCTTCAAAACCCTCCTCTCAGTCTCAGCCTCACTCCTCTCAGGAAGGTCTCACTCCTCAGCCCAGCTGTCAATCAGTCTCGAGCTTGTCAAAAGGGGCTTCATTAAAGATGACTCCTCGCGCGCTTCCCTTGCTCAGATATTCACGCCGAGATGTACAGAAACAGTCCCCATCGCCTCCCCTCGATCACTTGCAACTCTACTGGAGGTTTCTTTGATGCGATAGCAGCCCAGTGAGATCTGAAGGAGGAGGGCTGATATTCTCTGACTTACTTTCTCTTAAAGGAGCCGTGTCTGTGTGTCTGCGGATCCTCCATGTGCAATTGACGCGCGCGCGTGTCTGTGCGTGTCGAGCACGAGACAGGGAGAGGGGTGCAGAGAGGGGTGCACATGGGGGTGCAAGACAGGGGTGCAGAGTCGACCAATTTGTGGAAACCCGGAAGTAGTGGTGGCGATAACCATAGACATGTATAATGACTATGGCGATAACTGGTCACATTTTGGAATGGGCCACATCAAATGGGCAACCAGGTGGGGCGTTCAGAAATGTAACAAAGGCA
Source organism: Protosalanx chinensis (assembly GCA_030340685.1). Lineage (NCBI taxonomy): Eukaryota > Metazoa > Chordata > Actinopteri > Osmeriformes > Salangidae > Protosalanx > Protosalanx chinensis. The sequence goes on along the minus strand of CM059342.1, from coordinate 6,208,738 downwards.
TTGCCTCAATTCCCAAATGATGACGATATTAAGCATGATTTATTTGGTTTACAATGCACAGATAAAAGACATGGCTGAACTCTGTGGATCTGCCTAATGCATGCACGGAGATATGGATCCAGTAGTTTAAAGGAAGAGCAGCCCATCATTGCAGCCAGTGAGTCTCTCTGTTGCAGGATTTCTTGTGCAACGTTCAACAGCTGACATAAAACGGCCACATTTGAAACTACAGCTACCTAAATGCAACAGAAAAACTACAATTTGGGAAACATGACCCATGTCTAATGACAGTTGTAAAATAAATGACCTTTTATCTTAAACACCTTGGGTGCTCTGATAGACCTGGTTTAGTTTGATAACCTACCTGATGTCGTCCGGGTCAACACTTGTACAGTACATATCCATGTATAGACTCCATGTCTACAACTTACATTCTGATTTGTATTTGCCCTTAAAAACAACAAGTTGGTGTTGCTAGAAATGTTGTTTTTATAGATAAAAAAAAAGAAAATTGTGCACAATTCCCACATATCTTCCCTGGATGCATGTAAATGTCCTAATGTATGCTTGCAGGTAAAGCAGGTTTGATTTAAAGGTGTAATGTGATTACAGCCATGGGTCTACTTCAGAAAGGGAAAAAAAGAATGGACAGATTCATAAAACATTCTTGTACAGCAACTAATGTTTTTAAATACTATCAAATATATATAATCTTACCGCCTGTTTATTATTCAGTTATTGTTAGCTGTAGTCTGAGATTTAGCTTTGCAGCTCAGGAATAAGCTTGACAATAACGTTTCTCAAAAGTTAGCCATTTGACCAATTTGACTTTGGTGAACACATATTTGACCTCTCCTATGCAGACATATCCAAAATGTAGGCTATTAGATTAGAGTTTATCAATAAAAGGACTTATCAAGTGTGATCAGTTAGCATGAAACACGATAAATAACAAGATGTCACTCCTTGTCTCTGAAATGAACACATTTATTTAATATGTATGACTGTATGTCACACATTACTCATTCATAGCAGCAGCCACCCTACTTACCTCTCACTCACTTTATATACTATGTTGCTGTTACATAGTCTTAGATCCTTATCTCCATATTTTATAGGATTCCCTGTATTTTGTATTTTATATTTTTAACTGCTACTTTAAGTGCTGTACTGTACCCTGCTGCTGTTGCAAAAAAACGGATTATCTTTTTTATATATCATTTGATATATATTTGATATATATTTGATTTTATATATCATGTGTGTCATATCATGATGCATAATAAAGGTTTGCTACTCAAGTTGATTACATTGCATATCCTGTCAGGTCACGTTTCATGATTTTCTGAGGTTTTGACGTTTACATTTAGATGTAGTCATTCAGCAGACGCTCTTATCCAGAGCGACTTACAGCAAGTACAGGGACATTCCCCCCTGAGGCAAGTAGGGTGAAGTGCCTTGCCCAAGGACACAACGTCATTTCGCACGGCCGGGATTCGAACCAGCAACCTTCTGATTACTAGCCCGATTTCCTAACCGCTCAGCCACCTGACGCCTGTTACTTGATCACTTGCGCCATCTAGCGTTTGGAAAAGTGCAACATTATTACATTGTCATGTTTAGAATCAGAAATGAGCCACACGTCACATGCAATCTTGCTACTATGTATGCACAGTACTATAACTGCATACATAAACTCTCACTCTCACTTGATGAAATGATTATCTCACAGTCCTGGAAAACAGGTGGAAACCTTGTGAAAATAATGAACTTGATGAAAATAACAATAACAGTTTCAGAATTTGACCAATTTGTCCAAGTCTAATGTTAACTCTTTAAGGCATCCACTGTTAGGAATGTGAAGAGAGAGGTGAGGAAGGAGCACCAATAAAGATCACCTACATTGGCCTATGACCTGGTGGCTTGACAGCTGAGCAGCCCCAGTATCTGTCCTGTTCTGGTTGTCTGCTGTTGATGTTTCAGGTCTGCAAATGATCAATGTTTCTAAACGCCCAGTGAATGAGCAGTAATGTCAAAGTTCATTTTCTTGCTTCTGCCGTTAAAAGGGAATACATATTTGACTTGGAACTTTGATTTAGAACCCAAACACATACACTGTAACTTCTGATGAATGAATGAATGATGCATTTGTACAGATCTGTCTTGTTTGTTGGGGGATGATTGATTCTTCATCACAGGATAAACTCAAATTTGTAATGAAATCTGGATCCTGCTTTACATAGATGAGACTTTGGCTCCATCTATTGCCCTGATGTAACTGCTGAAACAGAAATAGTACAGTCAATAAATATCACCATGTTTAGTAAATAGTACAAGTAAATAAACAAAATCGCCATTTTCTGCTGAGAGAGAGAGACATACAGTGTGACATGCAAATTGAATATATTAGATTTGCTCAAGTTTTGAATGTAAATTTTAGGTTCCTGTTTCGAATTCTACCTTTCTAGCTGCAATGTTTAACAATGTTTACAAGCTGTACTGTCCTTAGTATACCACTGGGTGGCGCCATAAGACAGCAAATGGGTTTTACTCAAGTCTTGCTTCTTGGTGAATAAGGTGTATGATTCAACTAATACAATTTAAATATATCTATATTTATATAATGATAGAACTTATAGAATTTTAAAAGCATTTTTACTCACACCTTTACTCAAGTTTGGCAGTGAGTTTAAACTGGAAATAAGGTCTAGGCTTGATGCTAGCCTGGCACAAACTTTTAAAGCAAGTATTTGCTTGCTATTATTATTATTACTATTTGTATCCAAATATTTGATTATAATTTAAAGTGTTTCTGGATATGATCCTCCATACACTCCACAAACGACAGATGGAGATAGTGCATCCTGAACAATTGAATCTAAAAACGGACAGTCAGATTAAACTAGACTTGCAGTTTGTCAATGTTGCACATTTGAATCTCATAAATCTAGATTTTCCTTCTTTAATTTAAGTGAGGGGGAAAAAACTTTCACAAGCATTAGTAGCCTAATTGTGAACCAGGTGGACCTACTTTAAATCCGACACACGCAGAGAACAGCTAATACAGGGACCATGTGAAAATGTGTGAAGTCCCCTTTGATTTTCGCTTCGCTTAGAAGACATGTTCAAGATCAGCCCCGGAACAGTGCTGGACTTGGACATCCCGAAAAAAAAATCCTCCACAGTCTTTCTGCAGTCCTTTGGGTCTGACGTCATCGCTTCCGCAACCCCCCCCCCCCCCCCCCTCTCCCCTCCCTCTCTTCCCCCCCCCCCCCCCCCCCCCCCCCCCCCCCACCTCCAGTGTTGGTGGCGCTGCTCCTGCGCTCAGAATCCAACATGGAGTAACAGAGATGGGGCTCGTACGGGGCCATCCTCACCGACATCCACGCGCGATTATCAATTACCGCATTTCAGCACCGGACGCGGCGGGATTACATCGGTGGATCTTTTCTGGGGGGATTTACGGACTCCTGGAGAACCGCGAATAATTTAGGGCGAAGTACTGTGAAAGGAAAGGAGAGAGAGGGGGGGGGGGGGGGGGGGGGGGGGGGACGAAAACAATCAACCAAAAAAAAACGATAGGAAAACTCTTATTGCTTCAGAAAAGGTGTGCATGACGAGGGGGAAGTAAAAAATGAAGACAACACACTGTGTACCCGCTGCGGGATGTTACTGTAGGTGAAACGAACAAAAAATGACAGAAGAAACACACCCAGACGAGTAAGTAGCCTGCATGGATGCGGAGAAATGCTCTTTATTCACATCTGTGCATGAAGTAACGTCCATGTGCTGCTTTGGATACTGGGACGGAGATGACAAGTTCAACTAACATATTTTTCTCCAAAGTTGAAAATGCTTTTGTTACAATGTAGCCCCAATGTGTAGTGGACAGTGGCGCGGGGTGGCTGCCCCCCCACACTGAATGACTGCTCTTGGGAGGGAGGGAGAGAGAGGGGGGTTTGAATCGGAAACATTTTGTAAAGGGATCTGCGCTGAATAGTTTCTAAAATTCACTAAATAGCCCAGAGGGATTTCATGTTGTGAAGCCATGGACCAGCTCAACATGACGGGTGATAAACGATTTATCAGTACAGGCACGTTCAAATAAGACAACGTTTGCATTGTGACATTGGGGGTTAAAACGACTTTCTTTGTGGAGGACTGATATGCCATATCCGCCATTTCTTTTCGTGAATCGCTCCAATTTGCATACTGGCCTTCATTCATAAAAATCGGCAGAGCCCAACTGTGGTGTGCGTGTCACTGGGGGGACTCGGACCTGGAGCCAAATCTGTCGAGGATATTACACGAGATTCAGTTTTACAAGATTCTTCCAGAAGAATTTCTAGTGTATACTACCTGTCAAATGACTGCAGCTATCAAATAAAACACAGTTCCTGCAGTAAATGTTTATATAGACACATACCAACAGCAGTCATTTACGTATGACATAAACACACAAAAGTAATAGTATTAGTCATAGAAGTATTAAAATACTTTGATACTCCTCATTTTGGGCACATACTTTACACTGCTGTTCCTATTTATTTTATTTCTTTCAATTTACATAATTTCCCCAAAACCTTAAAATCAGTGATTGTAAATCCCACTTCTAGAAATCTTCAAGTGAGAATCATACTCCGTGCATATTAGAATCTGAATCAGAATGGGGGTTTATTCGCTATGCAAGATTAACAAACATAGAATTCACTGTGGCAGGAATGAGAAAACATAGAACATATATGTGGCATACTAATAAAATAAAAAATGAATACAATGTAAAATACACTACAGATATGTATATAAATTATTGTTATATTATTATTTCTAACACAACTGCACAGATTGTGCAACTGATCATTGATCATAGCTTTATATCCCTGTTCCAGTTCTTCATACAAGCAGAGAGGTTTGGCAATAGACCACAACCTGAAGGATCAGGCTGTGTCACTTTGATTAATTGTTCTCTTACACCTCTTCAGGTAAACACATGAGTCATAGTGTCAGGTGTAGGGAGATGTGATGGGTTGAGTTTGTGAAAGATTTACTGGAAAGTGTCTGAGGACTCCAAAACATAACCATTGATGGAATTAAACATGATGGAAAGGTTGGCACGTTGAATTTGGGAGCTCTCCTTAACGTGTGCGCTTGAGAGGTTGTGTGGGAGGATTGGTGCCTCCAGACCTCATATGATATCACAAGTCTGAGTGTGTGAGTACCCTGAAGCATCATGGGAGTTACACAACAGAAGTCTTTGTGAATCCCAGATACACACACAGTCTAAAACTAAGACTGTTGCTATTCATCAGAGTGTAAATATATTGTGGATTTAGTTCACCCAAGCTTATCCCATTTTACAAAAGCAAACTGGTTTTAACCTCAGTTTTTAACTAAGTTTCGACCATGGAGAATATAAACTTTGGTTTTTGGACAAACCAAGTGCTGTTTTGGTTTAAAAGGGCAATAGTTGATTGGAATTTCCGGACAGTTGTTTTTCCGTAAGAAGAGTTTTCCTCATCAGATACCTGAGAAACTGCATCCAAACACATAAAGAAGATCAGTGGAGTGGTTCAGCCAATAGCAGCTTTTTCTGAAGAAGATCAGTGGAGTGGTTCAGCCAATAGCAGCTTTTTCTGAAGAAGATCAGTGGAGTGGTTCATCCAATAGCAGCTTTTCCTGCCAGTCTGGACACAAAGACAACCACGGTAGCCTGAACGTTCACATACAAAAGTCTCCTCTTCGTTCCCTCATTGGCACAGACATGCATCCCATCTCTGCCCCCCACTTCCCCCTCCCAGGGCAGAAGGCGGGGCTGTGGAATGGGTAGTCTTATCGATCGGAGTGATGATGCCCCAGAAACACTGAACGCTGAGTTGTCAATAGTTCCACAGAGAGGGGGGGGTGGAGAAACATTGAAAATGACATTGAAAAAGGTCACCGGTCCCATCCTCAGACTACCAGCCTGGTGGGTCCAGGATTCATTACGTATCAGCCCCCTTTTTCTCTGTGTTTTTTAATGTATTTTTTTACCCGCAAGGGTTCAGCTGTTCTCAACATCAAGCAGAGAGGAGATGTCTGTATAGTGTCGCTAAATAGGTATCTGTTAGTTGTGTTTTTCTACCCCTACTTATGGTCCCAGCATCTGGAGATGGAGACACTATTGTTAATCCCAGCTTCATGATCTGATCATTAGATTATTCTCCACACGTATGAAGAAAAAATAAGCCTTTACATTGTGCTTTATTGAGCTTTTTGGCATCGTACATTTACAAAAACGACTGCAACTATTAAAGTTTAAAGCGGATGTGACTGACTGAATGTCCCTATACCCTCCGTGTTGTTTTTGTCCTTGCCTGCATATCAGTACCAACAAACCTATCCTAACACACTGTACATATTTATCTTGCAAAAGAGCCACAGTACTTTTTGGAGGTAAGTCCCAGGATCGTATCTGATGGCTGAACGGCATCAGGACATGGCTAATGGAAGATGGATTTTCCTTAACCCCTGCTCAATAGTGGCGGAATCACGCAGGTCCGGCGTTCTGCCTCTCTATCGACTTTGCCACAGACCTGCTCACGTTTCAGATATCCGTCGACGAGGGACCACATGCAAAGCAGCCCTCGCAAGGTCACCGAGTGCTCCCCCCCTCAACCCCCCCCCCTCACCCCCGCCCCTGTTTTGGTTGACTTGGTTAAGAGCACAGTTCCTCTCTGTGTGCACCAGGGAGGAGACTCGTTCGAATGTGTTTGGCAGAGGAGAAGTGAAAACGCCATCTGCTCGAGGCTCCCTGCTGAGATGGGGTGTGGGGGGACTGAGATCCTACCATTTTGCGTGGGGATGATGATGTCACTCGCATGTGCTGTTTCCTGTTAGTACAGACCACCTGATGCTGCTGTGGGCAGGTCTTGGGTCTCCAGAGTAATGCTCAGCAGGGTAATGCTCAGCATGGTATTGCACAGCAGGGTAATGCTCGGCAGGGTAATGCTCGGCAGGGTAATGCTCAGCAGAGTAATGCACAGCAGGATAATGCTCGGCAGGGTAAAGCTCGGCAGGGTAATGCTCGGCAGGGTAATGCTTGGCAGGGTAATGCTCAGCAGAGTAATTCTCAGCAGCGTAATGCAGAGTAATGCACAGCAGGGTAATGCACATCAGGGTAATGCTCAGCAGGGTAATGCAGAGTAATGTACAGCAGGGTAATGCAGAGTAATGCACAGCAGAGTAATGCAGAGTAATGCACATCAGGGTAATGCACATCAGGGTAATGCTCAGCAGGGTAATGTTATGTCACAGAATATACAGGATATGCTATACAGTTGGCTCACATACTAATGATGTGAGGAATTGTAAAGTTTGATGGCCACAGGTAGGAATGACTTCCTGTGGCGCTCCGTGGTCCATTTCGGGAGGATGAGTCTCCCAAAGTACTCATTTGTCCGGCCAGCACATTGTGGAGTGGGTGGGAGGTACTGTCCAGGATGGCGTGTAGATTGGCCAGCATCCTTCTCTGACACCACCGCCAGAGAGTCCAGCTCCACCCCCAAAATGTCACCGGCCTTCCGGATCAGTTTGTTGAGTCTGTTGGCATCCGCCACGCTCAACCTGCTGCCCCAGCAGGCAACAGCATAGAGTAGAGGATAGCTCAGCAGGGTAATGCTCAGCAGAGTAATGCTCAGCAGGGTAATGCTCAGCAGAGTAATGCTCAGCAGGGTAATGCTCAGCAGGGTAATGCTCAGCAGGGTAATGCTCAGCAGGGTCATGCTCAGCAGAGTAATGCTCAGCAGGGTCATTCTCAGCAGAGTAATGCTCAGCAGGGTAATGCTCAGCAGGGTTATCCTCAGCAGGGTAATGCTCAGCAAGGTAATGCTCAGCAGGGTAATGCTCAGCAGGGTAATGCTCAGCAGAGTAATGCTCAACAGGGTAATGCTCAGCAGGGTAATGCTCAGCAGAGTAATGCTCAGCAGGGTAATGCTCAGCAAGGTAATGCTCAGCAGGGTAATGCTCAGCAGAGTAATGCTCAGCAGGGTAATGCTCAGCAAGGTAATGCTCAGCAGGGTAATGCTCAGCAGGGTAATGCTCAGCAAAGTAATCCTCAGCAGAGTAATGCTCAGCAGGGTAATGCTCAACAGGGTAATGCTCAGCAGGGTAATGCTCAGCAGAGTAATGCTCAGCAGGGTAATGCTCAGCAAAGTAATCCTCAGCAAAGTAATCCTCAGCAGAGTAATGCTCAGCAGGGTAATGCTCAACAGGGTAATGCTCAGCAGGGTAATGCTCAGCAGGGTAATGCTCAGCAGAGTAATGCTCAGCAGGGTAATGCTCAGCAAAGTAATCCTCAGCAGAGTAATGCTCAGCAGGGTAATGCTCAGCAGGGTAATGCTCAGCAGGGTAATGCTCAGCAGGGTAATGCTCAGCAGGGTCGTGCTCAGCAGGGTAATGCTCAGCAGGGTAATGCTCAGCAGGGTAATGCTCAGCAGGGTAATGCTCAGCAGGGTCGTGCTCAGCAGGGTCGTGCTCAGCAGGGTAATGCTCAGCAGGGTAATGCTCAGCAGGGTAATGCTCAGCAGGGTAATGCTCAGCAGGGTAATGCTCAGCAGGGTCGTGCTCAGCAGGGTCATGCTCAGCAGGGTCATGCTCAGCAGGGTCATGCTCAGAAGGGTCATGCTCAGCAGGGTCATGCTCAGCAGGGTCATGCTCAGCAGGGTCATGCTCAGCTGGGGACTTCCGGCTTACAGGAGCTCCTTGGCGTTAGATCAGCAGCACGGCTAGTCACATGAAGAGGGCGTACATTTGTTTGATGCGTCTTCAAGGGTTTGACGAGGACTAGTAATGCTGAATCCCAAGGATGCTTTTGCACTCCTTCATACCAACAGGTGGTAAAGTTGTTTCTGAATGACAGTTTTCCAAAAGACAACAAACATTCTTTTTCGTTCTACCTCAGTCATTTGGGAGAGACTAGTTTGTAACTTTATCTTTGAATGACTAAATAGGATCGTTGTTTGCTTTGAAGAAAACCTGATAACTTGGTGTCTGGTCTCTTAGTTGCAGCTTTTATGAGATATTCTGCGATTGTACTTTGGGGGTTTATAAAAGACAAATGCACATTAGGGAACTCCACATATTCATAGCATCTTGCAACTTGGTGTCTGGCACTTGATACAATGTACTTATGTCTTTATCGGAATTCCACTTTAAGGTTGAAAGGTTACATTTTGGTGTCTCCTCATAATGAATACAGCGGGCAACATTGACAAACAGCACTTTAGCGAGTCTTAATTTGGATGCAAATTTATGATATTAAAGGTTACAGATCTTTCATCGCACCTGAGGTTTTCCTGGGAGTTTTTCCTTGTCTTCCTTGAGGGTTTAGGTTGGTTGAGGGGCAGTTTTATGGTCGTATGTGAAGCCCTCTGTAACATTGCTTGTAAAAAGGGCTGAACAAATGCATGTTGATTAAATCGGCCCTATAAAATGTATATTTTGGAAAGTCGTTTTTAGTGGTCCAGCTGGGATTCCTCCTCATTCTAGAGTAGTGTTTGTCTGATGAGTGTCTGGAGGATATTAATGAAAGGCATTACTGCACTTCATCTGAAATGTAACCACTAGGGCTGTGGTCTGTAGCCACACATAACATGCCTCTCATTTTCTATCCAATTTCAGCTGCTAGGCACACTGTAACATCTTCATTCTGAAATTAGTGGACCTTCCATAGGAAAGCTATAAACAACTGCACCTAGGCTGGCCTGCTGCTTGGCTGGAGACTTGCTACACCTACGTTAGATATCGAGAGGACTGCGATAACAGGATGCGCGTAATCAGTTCAAACATGATCGCGTCGTGTCGAAATCGTATCCCTGCTCCTCTCCTGTCTTACTTGTGTTGGTGCTCGTCGACAGTGCGTTCTTGTTCATGAATAGATCGAAGCGATGAAATTGACCTATGGGAACTGCCCCCTTTTAACTTCAGGGCCCAGGATCTTTGTTCAAACTCCCAATCGTTGGATGTATGATGACCTGTGCGGGAGAAGGAGAGTATCAGAGAAGGTGAAGAAGAAGAAGGGGGGTGGGGGGGGAAAGAACTATCGATCACCTCTGCTCCTCAATCCTGAGCGAGGGATGACATCATCCCAGGCCTTTCACACCTACCTGCAGAGGGTTGGGTTGTACATTGTAAACCTTTGACCTTACCTTTATGAGCCTGACGAAGTTATGACTCTGGCACACACTCCCGATAAGAAAGAACTCTGGAGCTGAGTAATACCCAACCCACGTCTTCTGACCTGCGTAAGCCCATCGCAGAGCCTTGAACGTGCCCCAAGCGCTCTCCGCTTAAACAGTGCACACACCTTTCCTGATAGACGGTTCCAGTTGGATCGAATGGGATCCAGGCACGACTCGGAAAAAGACGCGATGGTTTTTCAGATTTTGCCAGCTCGTTTCTGGGTCTCTGGGTCTGGTGGTAGTGGTGGGACTTAGACCACGTTCTCCCCCCTTCTTGAGGGATGGCGATGGCGAACCGTGTGCTGTGTGTGCCACTGCAGGCTGCCGGCAAATGCGGAATGGCTGCCGGCCGATGACTCATGCTTCACACACATACACACACACACACACTCTCCTCCTCTCTTCCTCTCCTCTCTCTCTCCCTCTCTCTCTCTCTCTGTCTCTCTCTCTCTCTCTCTCTCTCTCTCTCTCTCTCTCAGGCACACACACACACAAGCACCATCTGTTTGTCAAGGAGACTGAATCATACGGTTCGTGGGGAAGCACTCTTGAGCAAACAGCCTGGAATCAGCCAGCACTGCCTCAGCCATGATCCAGGATGATTTGGGTGTCGCGTCGTCGCGCACACAACGGCGGTCTGTCGACCGAGACCACGAGGAATTTGTGACCGTGGCCAAAGGATGTAGGAGAGATGTCCGATTATAAAAGCGCAAGCCTCGCGTTTCCCTCTTTTTCTCTCTCTCCCCCCCCCCCCCCTTCTTCCTCGTTGCCTCTTCAGTTGTCCTCCTTCACCGTGTCTTCCTGTGTCAACACGGCGATGTCCTCCGGCGGGTTCTCGCTGCGTGTGGATGTTGCTGGAGGGGGTCGCTCCTCGTGACCGGCTCGGTTAGGAGAAGGTTTGTTTGGCTGTGGATGAACAAGCTGACCGAGGCAGTGCCGCCTTTAACAGGCAGCGGTTCAGGCACCTATAAAGGCTGTGTTCTCCGGTCTTTCGATGTGTAAACGTAGGCGAGCGCATGCACTGGCACCCGGTCTGTGTTATGAATCATCCGTGTGATTTTTTCCGTGTTCCGTAGACTTCACAGAAAAATGGATCGATCATCCTACTCACAAAGGCGTTCAATGTGTTTTATTTGATTTTTTTCCCACCTTCAGCTGTTTTTGGTCCGCTTTGGCATGGAGTGTGTGTTCGGGGGTAGGATTTTTAGAACCGTACTGACATACATGCATTGTGTGTGTGTGTGTGTCAGTCATAGAGATGTGGGAGAGGGGTGACCTCTGCAGAGGGAGGGGGTCCGTCATGCCTGCTACATTCCAGGGTGTCAACAAACCCCAGCTTATCTTTGGTCGGGGGTTGGGTGGGTCGTGGACTCATCATCCTTCGCGTGATTTGAAACGCTGTCCGGCGCGTTTTTCTTTCCACCAGAAAACCTCCCCTCTTATCGACGTGCCGCCGCTAATGTGATCTGTCATAAGGCTGATTTGTACCTTGTCTTTGCGGTTCCTCCTGAAGATCAGGGGGCTGTTTCTGGCTTCCTGTGGGCTGCTTGTCTCAGGGCCTGGTTGGTTTGTCTTCAGACAATGCGTGCGTGTCTATGTGTGTGTGTGTGTGTGTGTGTGTGTGTGTGTGTGGGCGGGCGTGTTGTTGAGGGGGCACCATCCCTAAGATACTTATTTCGTATTTTTTTCTCTTTTTTTGCAAAGCCAGATGGCCAGTTTACCAAGTTAGATTAGCCAAGGACACCCAGGAATTTTCAACCTGTCACAAATGTGATAAAATGGTTAACCTGGTCTAGCGAACTATCCACTACTAAATTGTCTTGTGAGGTATTACACCTCTACCTTTAAGCAAATACCTAGCAGGATAGGTCAAGACTTTGCAGTATTGTCGGTACATACAACGGTAAATACAACGACATGTACAAAATAAATGTTGGGTTACGATGACATAAATTCTTTGTAGAACGTCCCCTTTCGAAGTGTCCTTTCGAAGGACTTTTTGGACAGATTGCGAGATGCTGCATTGTTAGAGTAGATTAGATTCAACTTTATTGTCATTACACGTGTATGAATACAAAGAAAACAACACAGTTTCCAGTCAGAGGTGCAGTAGAAGCTGTTACATTTGGGAGAGGTAATGTTCTGTACCTCACTGCCAAACTCCTCTGCTCTTCAGTTATCAAAAACTGTCGTAGAAAACTCCAACACCGCTTATTATGTAGGTTGGGTTGTTTTATGGATTGTTTTCATTAGCGCTATAGTTTGTGTCCGTTGGAAGATGGCAGAAGGTGAGGGGGTGATGCAGTGAATGTTCACAGTCCATTTTCATAGCACAGATGTACAGTTGACTCACAAATCTTTTCTCTTTTTTTTTTTGGTTCACAAAGTTCTTCCATCTTGCAGCCTTATGCTTAAAAGAAAATTATGTTTGTGTCCGCCATTTTGTTTTGAGTACTTGTACTTGTTTCTCATGCATAGCTTGTTCACCGTGGTGCCTCGCTAATGTCACATGGAATGAATGATGAGAACTTTTCTTAGTGTGTCTGGGTTCCATAACAAGGATCCATCACTGGATTGACTCATTTGGAAAAAATGTTATTCTAAATAAGTTTTGTACTTGGGATCATGCTGATACAATTGGTTCTACATTTTACATTGAGTTGTTTATCAGACGCTTTTATCCAGAGTGACTTACAGTAAGTACAGGGACATTCCCCCCTGAGGCAAGTAGGGTGAAGTGTCTTGCCCAACGACACAACGTCATGTTGACACAGCCGGGGTTCGAACCAGGATTACTAGCCTGCCACCCTAACGGACGGCGCCACACCTCTACCTTTAAGCAAATACCTAGCAGGATAGGTCAAGACTTTGCACTCACCTGTTTCATTCATTGTTGCTAACAAACGAACATCGTCTGTGATTTGTTAATCAAACATGATTTGTGACTGACTTTGCCACATTTACATTTACTCATTTAGCAAACACTTTTTTCCAAAGCGACTTACAGTAAGTACAGGGACATTTTCCCTGAGGCAAGTAGGGTGAAGTGCCTTGCCCAAGGACACGACATCATATGGCCACAGCCGGGGCTCGAACTCACAACCTTCCGATCATGAGGCCAACGCCTTAACCATTGAGCCATCTGACCCCCACTGTTCTGTTTATCTTCCTCCCTGTTGCAGTGACAGCTACATTGTGCGAGTTAAAGCGGTGGTCATGACCCGGGATGACTCAGTGGGGGCTGGCTGGCTCAGGACGCGCTGCCTCTGCAGGGTGGGCGTCTGCAAGGTTCTGTCGTCGGAGCTGCTGGGTCGG
>CM059342.1:6091502-6194706 GCA_030340685.1 Protosalanx chinensis | reverse complement strand
CTTAACTGCAGTAGTGAATGGCTGCTAAGACTCCGAGGATTAGACGAAACAATGACGCTAATCGCTTTGACTGGCCAGTCCATTGAACGTTTTAACCTCGGATTAGAACAAATAGGAGCCTAGAGTGAAACTGAAGCTAAAATGTGCCACTTGCCCTCCAGCTTTCTAACAAACGACACTGGGTTGACTTTTCGGATACAAAGCCTCCGTGCGCGGCTAAATTACTCATCCGATGGACGAACCGTCGTAAAGAAACGCTGGGTTCTTCCCAGAAGTGTTTTTCCGTTCTCTGCGTCAGGGTGCCTCGTTGCCTCCTCTCTCTCCTTCTCTCCTCTCTAGCCTCTCCCTCTCTTCAGGGGAGTCTGTTCTTTCCACCTTACGTGCGCTCGCCCACCCTTCTCCTGCTCTTATACGCCCTTTCTCTCACCTTCTTCCTCCCTCCCTCCCCCTTCATCTCTCTCTCTCTCTCTCTCTCTTCATCCATTTCCTCGTTCGCTTGCTGTTCCGTTAAAGACAGACTGATGCATGCCTTGTTGTGGAGCTGCTGTACAATTTATGGCCTGTGATGGGGGGAGGGGGGGGGGGGGAGGGCTGGGGCAGGGGGGGTTTACGGGTTAGGGTTGCATTGGCGGTGCTGGTGGTGGTAGTGGCGGGGGGGAAGGGGGGGGGGGCTACCTGTTAAGTTCAAAGACGGCCGGGGGGGGGGGAGGTCCTGGACCGTGGCTCGAGTAACCAGAAACAGACGTCTACCTGAGGGCAGCAACCGCTCTACCTGAGGGCAGCCGCTGCCCTGTTAGGATACGAGGGAGACACGCAAAAAAAAAAATAGAAGAAAAATCGTACGGAATTGCAGTCTGCAGTCCATTGGGCACTAGGGCAGTTCTTCCTGTGCCACTAATTGCCCTCGCCGGGGGAAGGGGGGGGTGAGGGGTGGGGAGGGGGGGGTGGGGGGGGGGTGAAGGGGGGGGGGGGCGAGGGTGAGGTTTACTCGCCGGACGGGTAGCCGTTCCTCATTAATCTCAAACGCCGACAGTTGAGGTCCGAGCAAGTGAAGAATCGAATGTAGGTTTCTCCGAACTCTAATTCATTTAAACGTAATGTCACCTACTTGCTTACCCGCTCATTTGGTCAAACCAATTAACGACCATTTCATATCGGTTGTCTGTGTGTTCAAAGCATTTTTTTCGGCCAATTAAAACAGATTATAAAATGGCATCTCTAAAACACAATTAGTGGACGATAATGAGATTACCTAGGAGGGGGGGGGGGGGGGGAGGGGGGGCACGGTATGGAACAGGACCGGACCGTTAATTCAAATGCACGGAAGATTCTAATGAGCATTTCCTTCTGTTTCTGACCACTGCGGTCGCAGTGAGCCAAGGAGGGCCGTACACCCCAGATGGTCAACCGATGGGGGGCTTCGTCATGGACGGCCAGACACACATGGGAATAAGACCACCTGGTAAGACCCTCTCTCCGGATCGTACGCACTCGTACATGTGCACACGGAGCCGCACACTTGCATATGGGACCGGGGACGAACACATGTATCCTGATGCGGCCCCCACCAGAGCTAGCTGGGCACACAAGCGGCGGGTGTGGGGGGGGGGGGTGGGGGTGGGTGGGGGGTCGCAGGTGGGGTCAGTCTCACTGCCACACCTCGCCCGGCTCCTCTGACCCAAATCTCCCCGCTGATTAACTTCTGTCTAGACGTTAGGTCTAGCAGCCACCTATGCGCCCATACGCAAATGCCAGGCTAGGTCACACGCACCGTGCATAGATTAGCCTGCCTGCGAGCGATGGTCAGCGACGAGACGAGACGTCTTCCCCTGACTTTGGGACCCGCTAAGACGTCGACCCTCCCGGCGAATGTTGACGTTGATGTTTGACAATGTTTTGTGCTTCTCTCTCTCCATCCAGGCTCCATGGGTGGCATGGGCATGGGCATGGGGGTAGAGGGGCAGTGGCACTACATGTGAAGCTCCACAGGGGAACCTGGCGCACGGCAGAGGGGGACAAACTGTGAGTTCTCACCTTCACCACTTCTTCTGTTCACGTTTGACATTGAGTCATTCAGCAGACGCTCTTATCCAGAGAGACTCACAGCAAGTACAGGGACATTCCCCCCCCGAGGCAAGTAGGGTGAAGTGCCTTGCCAAGGGCACAACGTCACGTCGGCACAGCTGGGGTTCGAAACCAGGGACCTTCTGGTTACTGGCCCAACACCTCAGCCACATAACTTGACTGGGGGGGGGAGACAGGCGGCTCAGTGTTTAAGGCGTCGGGCTCACGATTGGAAGGTTGTGAGTTCGATTCCCAGCTGTGTCAACATGACGTTGTGTCCTTTGGCAAGGTACTTCACTCAGGCGGGGGAATGTCCCTGTACTTGCTGGAAGTCACTCTGGATAAGAGCGTCTGCTGAATTAATACATGTAATCTTTAATCTAACATCTTCCCGTCTTCCTTCTCGAATGCCAAATGAACCGCGTGTCCTCTGGTCCAGTCATCGATGACATCACGTTTGTTGTTTGTTCATTCCACGTTCTTTCAAAGACAACGTTTATCTTATTTATTTGGTGAGACACCTACCCGTCGTTCGATTAAGTCAACACATTGTGGGCAGAACTAATATAACGAGCAATAGAAACGCTTCATTCGAGTTTTGTTGGATTCGGAGTATAATTACTCATTAAAAACGAACTAACAAACAATAGGAGGTATCCAGGAGCAGCTTTTGTTCCAAGGACCTAAGAAACACAGTATTAACTATTATGACGCAGTATTACTTTACTATTAGTAGAAATACTGATGAGGGTAGAGTGATTAATCACGGTCTTATGTCACTGAATAAGTGCTGTTAAACGCAACAACGAGACATTGACAATGACAAACCAGAACACAAAAAAACTACGATACTGTACCATGAAGATAAACTACAAAATCTAGTGCTGTTCTTTCCTCAGAGGCCATGATGACCCCTCCATTTAGTTTCCAAGCACATTTCTGAGTGTATTAGTGAGGCATATTGGCACATTACTGCATGATAGGAAGACCGACGGAAGCTAATTGACTTTGTCCAAATTAAATATGCTTGCGCCAGCGGGGGTGACCAATTGATTTATCTGACTGGTCATGTGGACCGAAATAGAGACCTGTTACTGTAGACACCCATCTGACACGCAACCCCTGAAAGCCACACACAGTAGTACTGTATACATAGATATACATACAGTATATAGTAGTACTGTATACATAGATATACACAGTATATAGTAGTACTGTATACATTTATATATATACACAGTATATAGTAGTACTGTAAACATTTATTAATATATACACAGTATATAGTAGTACTGTATACATTTATATATACACAGTATATAGTAGTACTGTATACATATATATGTACATAAAATATATAGTAGTACTGTATACATTTATATATACACAGTCTATTTTAGTTCTGTATACATATATATAGACAGACAGTATATAGTAGTACTGTATACATATATACAGTACACAGTAGTATTGTATACAAATATACATACAATAGGTAGTAGTACTGTATACATATATATACACAGTATACATTAGTATTGTATACATATATACAGTATACAGTAGTATTGTATACAAATATACATACAATAGGTAGTAGTACTGTATACATATATACACAGTATACATTAGTATTGTATACATACAGTATATACAGTATACAGTAGTATTGTATACAAATATACATACAATAGGTAGTAGTACTGTATACATATATACACAGTATACAGTAGTATTGTATACATATATACATACAGTATGTAGTAGTACTGTATACATATGACATACATACATTTGAAGCTGTGTTGTTTACGTTCATACAAAATAAGCCTGTTGGAATATAGTTGAGGAAGGAAGTTTAAAGCTTAAGGGGCAGAAACGACTCTGGTTTTGCTGCTAATATCTAGAAAGTTTAAACTAATCGTTACAGTGGCTAACTGTATATCTCTGCCTAGCACGGCTAATTAAGAGCATGGCTCCCTCCCTTCCTCCACCACTTTAGATCCAAAGGACAATCAATCAAACAAGATGCTCATCTTCCTCTTCGTCCTTCTGGAGGGATTGATTATTACCCAAAGACGTGAAGCAGTCTCCCCCCTCTTATTTGATTACGAGGTCCAGTTACTTCATGAGCCATTTTCATTCAAGTTCAGCTAACGTTCCACAAACGGGGTAGATTAAGCAGACGTTTATGAGATGAGCGTGAGTGGGGGGGGGGGTGGGGGGGGGGGGGGGGGGGGGGGGTTGATGAGGCAGTGTGTGTGTGTGTGGGGGGGGGTATAGAAGAGTCTCAACACTTGGAAGTACCCTCAGCTGGTTTTCCTATCGCTAGTCAGTCACTTGGCAAACATTGCTCCCCTGACCAAAGTCAATTAAAGACTCTACAGAAGGAACGCTACACTCCCCACCCCTCCCCCCCCCCCCCCCCCCCAGCCCTTCCACCCCCACCTCCTTTAACGCCCCCCCCCCCCCCCCGTCCTCTTCCTTGCGATTATCGAGCTTATGGGTCTTGGGAAACAATACACCTGTCAGTGGGGATCGGAGTCAGCGAGCCATGTGGAAGCCAAGAGATCAGCCGCACGGAAATCACCGTTTCGTGGCCATTTGGGCCTTTTCCCTCTTTCTTCCTTCCTTTTCTTCTCCTCCGCTAAAATCTCCCATAACTGGAGAGAAAAAGGATCCCGTGTCGTCTGTTAGGGAGGCGGCAGGAATTAGAACCAGTAGTACAGGATTAGAATCCCCCCCCCTCCCCCCCGCCCTCCGCTGCCTCATTTGTCTACTTTGTTTATGTTTTTTTTTTATAGTTTTCTTTTCTTTTTCTTTTTTTACCCAGAAGCCTCCTTTTAGGCATGCTTTGATGAACATCTCTCAGTGACCCTGGCAGGACAGCCTTTTCCCCCGCTGGTGGCTTTTGTTTAACAGAGCCTTTTCCCAATTATTGGTCTGAGGTTTTCTAACCCCTCAAGAGAAGGGTCAGCGTTGCCATCTTCTGAGAGGAAGACTTGTAAAGGGACCAGGAAAAGAGAGGGGAATGAGGGTTTAGAGGTGTTTAGCCTCTGCTCTCCTGCGGGAAGTAGCGCCTGTTGATTGGGTCCCTTGGTGTCTATGAAACGGACCGGGTCAGCCGGTGCTGGCTCGCTCTGACTGAGGGGACGGACGCTGTTGAATCGATTCCCTCTCCCTTCGCTTCAGAGTGGCTCATCTGTAAGCTTCGGGGTGGGATGGGAGGGCGGAAACTGGGCTTCGACAACGTGCGTCCGTTCATTTTTTCCGTTCACAAAGCCAACTTCACCTCTTGTGAGATGAAGAAAGCGATTACGGTCTATATATTTGTTTCATAATTTTCATAAATCATAAATATCTTTTTTTCTCTCATAAATCCTTAATACGTTTTTTCCTCCAAGCCCAAAAACCAACCACACGTAAAGATTCACGTTTCCGTCTATTTTTCAGCCGCTTTAAAGATTTCCGAAATGAAAACGAGCTTATGCAATGTGGTGTTTTTTCATTTTATCTGTTGCTTTCCCACAGAACGAGGATGGTGAGTCACCGGCGTGGTACGACGGGCACGGACAAGGGCGTCACTCTGACCTCAACAGGTGCCCATCCTGCTGGCCTTCACCGCCTCTCCCCTCCGACCTGCCTGGGATCGAACCTGGTGGTGCAACTTCCCCTCCCCCCCTACAGGGGGTTTGAAATGAGACCTCCAACCTCCCCCCGCCCCGCCTCACCTCACCTACCCCTTGAGAATCTACTGTTGGTACTGTCCAACTATAACCTGGAGACCTCAGAAACCACATGCCTTCCTGGGACTGCCTCCACCGAGGACTTGCTCAAGCTTGAGACTACAACCGCAGGATGCCCCGGAAGACATTTTTTTTTACTTTGCCCCAAAAAACAGAACCCTGTGCTCTTTCTCTCCTCCTCTGCTGCTTGCACACGAGGATGGGTTTGGTGGTGGAAGACTTCTCCTGGCAAACGGACTTGAAGCGGGAAGAAAGCAGATCTCTGTATCACCTCGTGGATGTATCTCAACGCATGAACCCTGGAAGCTTTGTGAAAGAACTGAAACCACCCTGCAAGCTGTTCGTCCGTAAGGTCACGAAATCGAGTGCCGGTTATTTGCCGTACGATGAACTCTCTACAGGCGAGAGATCGAACGCAACTTAAACGCAAAGTGCTCCGGTATTGCTTTTGAATACTACGCTGTTTTGTTTATTTTTCTCTCAAAAGGATTTGTCTTACTCATTTTTCACACTATGTGTGTGTCTTCTCCCCCCACCCTCTCCTCCCCACCCCTTTGCGTTTGAAAATAAATAAACACAAAGAAATAAGTTAAACGACTAGTTATTCTTTGGGCACTGTAAACAATTAAGATGGGAAACAGCTGCTAGGAGTGACGATCGTCATATTTAAAAAAGAAAACTTCAAAATGGGGTTTAAATCTGCTGTTATAGCCTGGCTTCCTATAGACAGACTTCCAATTGCAGAACCCATGGATTCGGTTAGTACTGTCAGGGTTCCTGGGGAGGGCCAGCCTGGTAGTTACTCATCAGTGTCGTCACAGGAGGACATCTCGGGGGGGGGGGGGGGACGCAGGAGGCACTATCTCTCATCCCTCTTTGGTTTCTCAGCTGTTGGTCGAGAGAAACAATGTTAGGGGCCAAAAGGTTGGCCTGTCCGAGGTTGTCACGTTCAGCACACACACCGATGAAGGACCAGGTGGGCCCTGGGGGAGGGAGGGAGGGGGGGGGGGGGTGGCGGGGGATGGGGTTCTAAATGACCCTTACATTTTTGAGGATCCTAAACGTGATGCGGTTTACGTATGTTGTGGTTAAGTACTGAGACGCCGGATTGTGTGTGCCGTTGAGGGACACTCGGGGTTTGGAACAAAGATTATCCATTTTTGATACCGTTCTGAAGTATTTTGTGGTGACGGAAACGTTTTAAAACGAAGTACTACTGTGTGTTATGTCTTACTCTGCTGTTACTGTAGAAAAAGAACTGCGGCTTTGAGCAGGCAGAGCTGTGGTATCACGCGTGGAACACTTGCATTGTTCCAAATAAAAATAAGCATTTCTATATATCGTGTCAAACCCATGGACCCAAAGCATAGTTTCCGTGGCTGCATTGAGACCTGCTGTAAACAGACATTAAAATATTAGACTTACTTGGAAGAGAGACTTCAGCTATACATAGAGCAGCTAAATCAGACATGTTGCTAATGCAATCCACAGAGCAACAACATCCACTGCAATTATGCTCCATAGTGAAGGGCACTAACTGATACAAATAGGAGTCTTCCCTGGAATTTGAGTTGGGGGTGGGGGGAGGGGGGGGGGGGGAGGCGATTTGCGTAAATCTGCCTCAAACACTTAAATGGAGAGATTAGTTCCTCCTCATGCTCCAGTTGGCCCGCTCAAAAGATCTGCACTACCAATCCTCTGGGAGTTTCCTAGATACACCTCATTTCAAAGCCGTCAGCCACAATAAAGAGATTATTTATCTCCTTTTAATTTTTTTATCAATTGCTAATTTGGTTTGAGCACAGGACGGACGGTAGAAATGCAGGCGGTTATTTACGCGGAGGATTTCGAAAAGCACTTTCGGTTGAACTTGGACGCCGCGTACGACTCGTCATACGCTAACGACTCTTTTCCCAGTTTTTTTTTTAAAGATTGACATAAACATGATAGGTTCGGAAATTAATGTTTGTTCATCACCCCCCCCCCCCCCCCCCCCCCCCCCCCCTCTCTCTCTCTCTCCTGTGAGTCTTGAATTCCAGACTGACTAGCTGTCCGCGGAGCGTGAAGTACCATGTGTGACTGCCATCTTTAGGGGGTTACGAAAACTGCCTTGATCCAGAGATTTTTGTTGTTGTTATTTTGTTCTTCAAAATGCGGGGGAAAATATCATCAGCGTACTTGTCCTTAAGAGATTCCGCTTCATAAAAAATGCAAAAAGCACTTTAGGGACAACCCATCCGTCTATCGAAAGTTTGCTATGGAGACTTTGGGGACGACACTGTGCCAATTTCCGCACATCAACAGCATATGAATTGATTTAAAGTGTTTTTTAATCAATCAACATATTTAAATTACATAATAAACATTATACTTTAGACAGCATGAACATTTCTCAGCACATGCACATGAGCTGTACAGTATATTAGAAAGGGATCTATCGAAATCAACTGATTTTTGTTTGTTTTTTCGTACTAAGAGATTTGTAGCAAACATTAAGCAAAAAAGCTCACCAGCACGAGGTAAGAAGAGACACAAAGATAGACGGCGGTGAATGTAAACAACTCTTGTTGGAGGTTCTGGAAGAGCAGTCACCCTGAAACAATGGCTGGAATCAGCAGGCCTCGACCCTTGGGGGGCTCTGAGCCTGACGCCCAGTGACGGATGAGCGGTCTCCTGCAGACGGGGGGGGGGGGGGGGGGGGGGGGGGGGGGGGGGGGGGGATGGAGGTGTTCGTCAGAGCATGACCGGGCCATCAGGGTCCTCCTGGATCTGATAGTCCAGGCATCGTCAAGGAGCCAGCCATGTTGAGAAGAGGAAGCTACAAGAACTAAAAGAAGATACTTTGCTAGAAAGTCCACTCTCGGGAGAGTGTTAGAGTCATTGTACTTTGTTAGAGGGATTTCATTGGGCTAGGTTTATAAACTTCACGAGTCAACGATGAACAATGTTTGATTTCCTTCGTTTATTTCACATTTGAGTCATAACAATCGTGACGGCTAACTTATTGCTAAAGTCTCATTCTGATTACACAATACACTGACAACAGCTGTAACACTCTGTACAAGGCTGGTGCTACAAGATGCATGGATCGTCACTGTTATGGTTGTCTCAGGTTCGGAACTCTGGAGGAAGAAAGGAACATAGACTGGCTTGCATCTGAACAAGATGGCAGATGAGGCACGTTCTCTTGTGTTATCACCAGAAGATGTGGGCTGAAACAGTCTTTCACGGCTGATGCAGGACAATACTTAAAGAAAGTTCAAACTCAATTCAAACATGTTAAAAGTATGTGCAATGTCCTAAATGTCCCGGTTAGTCTTTGATTGGCAATATTTGCGTTGCTTTGGCTTTTGAAAATAAACTGTAAACTTTCCCCTTAAATTTATTTATTTTTTGGCTACTAAACCATTTAGCCATGTTTGATTGTTTGTTTGCAAAGTACATTGCATCTTACTTTCTTGATATACTTCCTTTGTTTATAAAGCAGAACATATATAGATGGTGATAAAATAAAATGTATTTGTATAGCCCTTTTTACAAGCAATGTCACAGAGGGCTTCACATACGGCCATAGAACTGCCCTTCAACCAACCTAAACCCTCAAGGAAGACAAGGAAAAACTCCCAGGAAAAGAGGAGAAAAAATACAAGAACCTTTTGGAGGAGCAATGATGTGTGATAATAGTGATAAGAGTGATAATAATTAAATGTAAAGCTTCTTTTCTTTTCCATACTTTGTAAATATTGGGTCAGATTACTTGTAGATTACTACTTAATAGTAACTAGTAATTTACTAGTAACTGACTATCAATATGGTCAGTAACTGAATACAACTGCAAATGTCTTGTTCCACAAATATCTAAATCCTTAAATATCTTTAACTTAAACATCTCAAAATATTTTCATTGCAAATAAAAGGCATTTTGCATTTTCAGCATTTACAGTATTAATAACTTACTATTTATCAGTAATGAGTACAGGTATTCATGTGCAATATAATTAGAATTGTAGAATTAGAATTCTACTTAATTCAGGGAATGTAACAGATGATATATCAATAAACACCAGTAGTTAGTAGTATTGGCTATTTTAAAATAGCACATTTTAAAGACAATCGAAATGTTATCAAGTAATCCTTTAAAGTGTAAATTTAAATCTAATTTCATTTCTTTCAAAGTAATCTGTCTTGATTAAAATCTTAAAATCTGATTACGGAATCCCAATTACATGTACTCTTAGACTCCTCAACCCTGAAGTTACAGCAGATACAGAACTTAATAATGGTCATTTCTAGCCATTTACAAACATGTTTTAAGATGATGTTGGTGTGAATAAATACGGTTTATATTTGTAAGTCGATTTTGATGCAACGCACTAAGTCAGACAGTGAACCGGTCAGTCAGACGATGTACAAACACGCCACTCTGGCCTGAATAAACAAGAATGACAAGTTAAGATTAATGAAAGGCTCTCAGTGACAAGGCCATTTATTTGTCAAGGTCTCCAGCAGTTGAACTTTGCCAGTATATTTACATTGGCCTGCAAGAGTCCCACAGCCTCCCTAATTGATTGTGACCAATAAGTGATTATTGGAGCCAGCCTATATGACACGGTCTGCCTGTTTGGTCCCCCAAAACTAGCCCTCATGTTCTTCATTTCCACATGCAAATCCTATTTACAGTGAACAAGAACCCACACAAGCTTCATTCCAAAAACTTTAGACATCATTTCAAAATGTCCTCCATGTGTCAGTTAAACGTGCCTAAACTAAACACAATTTTACTTTTTGTTTAGTTTGTCATTCCTAATCCTTGGCTAATGCTTTGGTATGGAGGCACGTACATACATGCAGTCCAAACATCAGGAGGTGTGTACATTGTAAACCTATAGGTATTAGATGATTTGTCTCCCTGAGTTGATGAGGTGCAGGAGGGGACTTTTTCACCCTTTCGCTAGAGTTCAATCGGTAATTCATATGGAAACACCAGCCTAGAGGGTATCAATATATTTCACTGGTCCCAATGTTGGAAAACATTTCACAGAGTGGTTAATGAATTAGCTTATTGTGGTGTTTTTAATTTTTTACTGTTTTCTTTTTGGCGTTTTTTCCGTTTACGGTAAAGACGGTGCATTCCTGACTTTTCGCTCTCTCCGGAACTTTCCCTCCATAAGTCTCACATCAGCTTCATGTCTAACATGTCCGTTGTACTCAACAGACTTGGAGGGGAAAAGTGGGGTGTTTTTTGTGTGTGTGTGTGTGTGTTTGTGTCTGTGCTTGTGAGCATGCATGTACGAAGGTCTGTGTGTCGGTGTGCGTGAGTGTAAGTCACTGTTTATGTGTGTTAATGTAGTGTTCGGTTGTCTATCCACTACCAAAGTGCATATTCCTGCCTGTGTGTCCTAGTGTCCCTCCCTGGGTTCTCTCAATAGGAAGGAATGTGAGAGATACATATGGTGATAAATACCCATAAAAACTAAAGTCAGCCCGTGCCCAGAGAATGACCCTTTCTGGCTGAAGACGAGGAGTAGAGAGAAAGAGAGGTAAAGGGTTTAAATAAACAACGCGGCTCCTAATTTGGACCACATAACGAACATTAGTCTGAGCAGACGCAAATTCCTGTAGGACATCCATCTGAGAGTGAGGTTTTCCCCTTACCTCCTCCAGGTCTGAGTCCGTGACCTAGCCCATCAATAGTCGGCTTTAAAACAACAACTTGCCATGAGCTCATTCCTGGTCTTGAAAACCCGCCAAAGTTCTTCTCTACAAAGACTTAGGATGTGTTACGCCTGTACGGTCTGAGTGAATCCAAATGAAAGTTGGATAATTATGACACTTAATTAGATGCTTGATTTAAGACGGATTAAATGTGTTCCTCCTTGGGCTTGGGAAGGGGGGGGGGAGGTATTGAGTGTCGGACAGAGGATCCAGGAATCCTAGAGAGTCGTGGATCATTATTACCTCAGAGGAATAAGAGAAGTCAAGTTACTCCAATGGGAGACATCGACCCACTGGCCAGGAAGCTGCCCTCATTTAAAAAAACAATGATCATTTATTTAGCCAAGAACTGCAAACACTTCAAAAATTGCAAGAAAGTGTCCTTTTTAAGGCAGTAAAATCATGACGTCTGTATGAAGCCATTTTGAAGAATTAACTGTAACAACTGCAGATATAATTCATAGTATAACACTACGCTACGGTACAACAGACTGTTATACGAAAACAGGATACTGAGATACAGAAATCCTAATGCTGAAAGCCAAGACCCCATGTTTATCAAGTGTTTTGCCCAAGAGAGGAAGGTCCATCAGGAGTTTGTCACTGAAATTGCCATTGGCACTTGGAAACCGTCATCCTGTTTTGTTAATGATTCTTTCTCTGTTTGCCTACCCTGTCTAGACAAGGGTCATTTTTCCTGTTTACTGAAACACCTAATGACATGGAATGACAACTAATCAATATCTAAGAGGAAAGTGGCGTGTGGTGGCACCGTGTATTAATCTAGTTAATGACACTCAGTGTCTTGGGCCGACTCTGGTCCATTTACCTTTAGCGCTGGCTCAATTAGCTAAGCTTGTTAGCCTCCGGGCTGGACCTAAACAGATCTATTTTTTCTGGCATTGTCAAGATGGACAACATGCAGTATTCTGAGTCATGTTTTGTGGGATGCAGAGATACTCTGTGCCATTTGGAATGTTTGTGACGGTCTATAATTCTACCTTATCGCTTTCTCTCCGTTTCCCTCTGTCGTTTTTTTTCAAGCATGCAACTATGTTAAGGTCGTTTTTCATACGCATTTCATAGAGTGGAATTGATCCCTTTATTACGGTGTTTGCCTTCAGTAACATCTTGCATCACTCCTGAAAAAGGCTCTTATGTGCATCGGTTTGGGTAAGGTGAAATAAGAGATGGAGATTGCGCAAAATAAAGTGCTGTACAAATAATCCCTAGAATCAAAGTAATTAAGATAAAAGCTCGCGGCACACACACATGCCCGCGCGCGCACACAGGGTCTTGCACGTACTAATGATCAAAGCTACATCCCTCCTCTTGACCTCCGCCCCGACCCACAGTTTCCAAGCTACTACTTGGTCATCGTCAGGGAAGGACCACAACAAAGAGCTATTGGGGGTTGGGGGGGGGGGGGGGGGGGGGGGCTGATTTGGTAGGGCAAATGACCTTGGCTTGATGACATCATCACGAAGGAAGAGAAATTAAGCCATTAGCCGGTGGCCACCGTCCCCTTGCTGTAAATCAAGCCCTTTTCCAATAAGCTGCCTCGCTGTTGGTCATCCATCACTGGGGGGGGGGGGGGGGGGGGGGGGCGGCGGTTGAACGTGGCGACACAGGAGCCGCTCGTCCCAGGAAGAGACATAAACAGTCACGGTGAGTCCTGTCGGGAAGGTGGGGGTGGGGGTCACATGCCCCCCCCCCTTACCCAACTGTAAGAAAAGGAAAAGCAGGGAGTGGGCTTGTAATATTAAAGCAACGCCACAATACTGAAAGAGTTTCGATTTAGTCACTGTCTCATGTCTGTATGTGACCGATGAGACGATACCAGGTTGCAGGTTTCTGCTGGAAAGTCTGCAACAGACTGAGGTACAGTCAGTAAACATGGTAGCATACACAATACACAAGATGCCTACAAATGGTCAACAGTCTATTGTGATATTGTGTTAACTGTGTTGTATTTTGTGACCACTTGTTAGCATAACACTGCGTTCTGCAAATAACTAATAGCCATACACTCGCCTTCCCATTGACATTCTCTTTACGATGGGCCCTTGTTGGAAATAAGTTCATTTCCAATAACGTTTTACATGTCTCTGATGGTAGCGCACTTTATGTTTATATCTCAGGGGTCCAAGCAAACGGTCTCCATAAAAACAGCACAGACGGAGAGCCGAGTATTTTGAAGCTCGGGATCTGTGAGAACGATGCAACAGGCAAAGGAACATATGAAGAGATGTTTAAATGTTTCCAATCAGCACTATCAGTACTGTATTTGGTCGAAATAATACTGTCGGCCAAGATAAAAACGATCTCAGAGTTTCATTGCAAAGCAATGATTGCATGCTGGTTCCCAATAGCCTAGTAAAGCTTCTCCATAAACTGAAACAGTCCACGTCTCTGGAACAGCAAACCAGCTTCACTTGACTATATGTGAACTGTCCAGGGAACCACGAGAGAAATGAGTCTGGGAAGAAAGTTAGGTGGTTATACAGATGCCTGATATATTTGACAATACATTCACATTGGACACAAAGAAGGACCATTCGCAGGTGCAAATAATCTGGTGATAAGCCAGTTTTAGCTTCAACTCATAGTTTCCTTGACTGATGAAAATGGTGTCAAGCAGTTTTTTGGACTAAATTAATCCACTACATAAAAGTGAATGTGCTGCAAGCATTGAACCAATGATTTGGGCTTCTTTTCAAAATCACAATATGAGGTACCAAGGGCAATTGGTTTTATGCAGCATTAATTAACTAAGCTTCTCAGCTCTCAAACACAGCAGTTCCATTTAATTGTTCCTAGCCCTGCTGGAGGACAAGTCCAACCGTGAGCCAATCAAGAGCCCAGTTTTTTTTCAAGGCTGTAGCGAGCCACCATGAAGCAGGTCCTCTGCCTGCTAACGTTAGCAAGAAGGCAGTTCCTGTTCATGGAAGAACATTTCCAATAATGGTTGGAATTCTTGGGCGCCTCTTGACAGGACAGTTTCATCTCTTTCCTCGCGGCAACAACGTTACGAAACTGAGTGAAGCAGCATTAAGTCCATCTGACACACATTACGACGGAAGAGTCAATGGCAATAAATGCTGTATTAAACCCAAGCTAAACTCACGCACACTGTACATTGAAGCGAGTAAGTGGGCACTTTTTGAGGGCAACATTTTGGACCGCTTTCAGATGGGGCTGACTGAGCCACTTAACGTATAATTTATGGGCCGGTAATGAAACCGTAACTGGACTCATTTGCGCACATTAAAGTGTGTGTTGAAGTGGAAATCGGAAGGGGGGTGGGGAGACTGTATGCAGAGTCCATAAATGGCAAATGATGCAGCGTTGGTGTTCTTTTCAAGTTTCAATTCTGCGCATCGTCCACTGTCAAAGATGATTTCTGAAATTGATTTTTTAAGTTAAAGGAAGACATTGGACGCGGCAAGTGACATCATGTTTGTTTGGTCGCTTTCTCTGCTTTCTTTGACTTTGTCAAGTCAACAACGGTCAACACCCATTCGTTTTTTTCTTCTTCCAAATAGCACTCACTCTCTTGTCTTTCTGTAGCTAAGCAATGGCCCCGCTGTTTAGAATTAGGACGTCTAAATTCTGGATCTCTTTGAGGTCTGTTTTTCTGGATGACACCATTTGAGGCAGAACGTTCCCATATAAATGCCGTCAAAACAGACCTTTTTCAATTTATCGAAAAATTCCAGTGCTTTCACAGGCAGCGAACCACAAACTCGGTTCAGGCTACACTGTCACTTTGGGAGCCCCCTCTTCATCACAACCGCCCTCTTGGCATTTCTTGGTTAAAGAAGGAAAAGAAAATAAAACACACTGACAGTTTCTTGGAGATGCGGTAAAATAATACCATTAAAAAAAAACTAAAATAAGCACAGTGAATTGAACGAAGAGCAAATCTGATCCACAACGATCATAATGCTAATGTTGACGTGGTTCGTGAGGTGAACGGCTCGTCAGTTGACGTCGAACTGCGACCAGGGCAGTTATGTATTCAAGTAGAACCGACAAGCTTGCATGACAAACGATAACACACAAGTATGTTCTTAAGACGCTCAAATGGCAGAGAGTGTGGTGCCCGATGACGAACGTCAACATGCCACTGCAAGTGGAAATTCCTTCCAATGTGTCATGTAAGCTTTGGTAAACTAAAAGCTTAGGAAGTTAAACAAATGTTTCTCAAAAACAAAGGAACCCTATCTGGTGAGCAAGAAATCGTTTACATGACTCTGACAAATTTTCTCTGTGACTCGAGAGTTGTGTGTGTGAGGTACAGTGACCTGTGAATCGTGACTTCTTAGGCCCCTAAAGGATCGCAGGCACATCCAAGGAGATGATGATGGATGGTTGAGATTACTGTACATAGTATCTGATACTAGGAAGAAGAAGAAAAAAAATCTGGTGCACTAAAATGACTGAACCTCTTTATAAGAGCTCCATTGTCGAGGATCACATTTCAAAGACCAACAATGTTTTTGATTGTAAAAAGTCATTCGCCCTTATGCCATTTTAATGCAAAAACCAGGTAGATACCTCTTCCACCTTGACAGTTTCACGATGGATTCTTTTTCAGTGCATAGAAACACAATGTTTTCTTTAGCACAGCAGGGTATTCTATTCGAAGGCACCCACCATGAAATATTGTGCATATCTGCTTTTGGCCACAAGCCAGTTCAGTGGTAACGCATGTCAAGCTGAAGGGGACATTGATGAATGCTCCATTTCTTCGTCACAGTCCAAAATCGGCAGGGGAAACATAACTTAGTCCGCCCCTCGTCAGAGTCCTGCGAGTGTGTAAACACACTCACAATTAAGTAGGAACAGAGTTGGCAGAAAATGTCCCAATCTGGGTTATGTCTAGAATGTGGCTGTTTAGCCATTCAGCAATCCAAAATCGCATAAGCTAGAATGCATGCTGAGGGTTACACGTACTCCATGAGCTTTTCACTACTACTGACAAACCATTCAAGAAGACCCCCCCCCCCTCCCCCCCAGTCCAGAAACAACCATAGCTGTGCTCCGACTGTGGTCTGCAATGTGTCCAGTAATGATTAAAGCAACGGCTGTTACCTCGACAAACTCAAATTATAAATTCCTCATTTGGGACCCACCACCTATGGTCAGTCAAACAAATAATGTGCCTAGTTTTGAGGGGGTTTCCTCTGTCATGGTGTTCCCTGCGAGGCAAATTACATTTTGTTCGAGAATTTGGCAACAAAAGAGGCCACTGAGGGATATGCCGGCTATTGAGTTTGATGCTTCATACCAAAATTGGAAGCGACAAGCTGGTGGCCTCCGCTCTTTCATCTCACTATCATTCCGGCGGAGTGTTCACATTTGGTGTGACACAGGGTGTTACTGTGACTTTTCACCAAGCTTCAGCAGTTGCTGCCTCCAGCTTTTTTTTTTACTGTAAAAGAGTCTGATGAGGCCCATATAAGGTGAAACAGAGACAAATTAGGGTTATTTCGATTTAAATCGATCAAACGAATGTCATAATTGACCTTAGTGTGCTTACAGAGGTATGTTATCAACTGCTTTAATGAAAATGTGTAGGAATATTTAAACAATTTCTTCTACTTATAGATGATACCGCAAATGTACAGTTAACAGAAGTTCAGGAGGTTTGTAAATCACTGATGTAAAGCTTGCAGTGCATGAGGCCTATTTGACTTTAAGCATGACTAGCGGTTTCACGAAATAGCTGTCAGTTTCTTACACTTACCTCGCAAATGGGGACAGCTGTTAATGCCATTCTGTCACGTGCTTTGCACAATCGGCATGCAACACCAGGTCCCAGGATACCGCGCGCCTGTGACGCTGCACGCACGCGCTTCAACACAGCAGTCTGCTGAAGATGCCAAACTGAATCATGGGAAGTGCAAAAATGGCGGAAAGTTCAAATGGTTGCGATGTTTGGAATACTGTTCTTAATAAATGATTTCGCCTTTAGTTATCTGTGCGATTTAATTCAATGTGGTGTGTATAGATATTTTTAGATGTAGATGCCGACTCGTACTTTAGCAACATGACAGAACGTAAAACACACAGTGGGACGTCGAGTGTGACAGCTAAAACCCTCCAAGATAGACTGAGAAGAAGACTGAGACCAACTCAGCAACAACAACCCCTTGAGTCACCGAATCACTGCCATAACGGTACAGTAATGGCCTTATAATATTACCTCTACATCATGTCTAGTGTAAAGATGCCGGGCAATATGTTCGTTTTGAGTAGACAAGTTCAGCTTGCTAGTACAGCAAGCAACTATGAAACTTAACTTGATGTTGAGACTGACCGTTAACCTGCTAGTTAAAACCATTGACTTTACCCCTGGGATACAAAGACAGTATCATGGCTATTCATACTAGTCTCAATTACATTTCATGAGCAGTTTTCAAGACACCAACTCGAGTGACAAGGTCAAGATACACCTATGTAGAGTCGCCGCAGAATGACTCCGATCTTCAACAGGACATCATCTGGGACGCAACATCTCCCTCTCCCATCAGAGCAAGTAAGCTTCAAGGGCTTCATTTTAACTTCAATAAAATGGCTTGCATATTTGAGGACCATATGATGCTGGGAGGAAGTGTTGCCCCAAGTGTTGCCCCAAGTGTTGCCCCAAGTGTTGCCCCAAGTGTTGCCCCAAGTGTTGCCCCAAGTGTTGCCCCAAGTGTTGCCCCAAGTGTTGCCCCAAGTGTTGCCCCAAGTGTTGCCCCAAGTGTTGCCCCAAGTGTTGCCCCAAGTGTTGCCCCAAGTGTTGCCCCAAGTGTTGCCCCATAATGTTACTTGTTTTATTGACACCATTCGCATGTTTGTTCTCTCTAGACAGAAGGGGCAGGAAGCATTCCGCAAATGTTGGAATGGTGAACATCTCAGATATTGTTAACAGGATTGCTCCCAAGGTTTGGATACCAAATGCATGCCCTTTTCTTTGACTGAGACTAGATGTTGTACATTAGATTTTTTTGGGGGGGAGATAGAGATATGTCCCATAAAATCATATGTATGCTACAAGTCAAAAGTTTGGACACATTTTCCCATTTATTTGAGAGTATGTCCAAACATTTGACAGGTGGTGTATATCTCCTATTAATCATATTATACCAGATTTGTTTGCTTATGATAGACATTGCTGATGGTGATGGCTAAAATGACATGGTCACAATTAAGTCCACCTTTATTTATACTGATTTATTTATACATACCCTGTCATTTATTTATACAGCTAATTTCATACCCAATAACACTTAACAGAGAAGGGTGGTGGGGTTACTTCCACACATATCTTCCAGAAAGAAGCAAAAGAAAAACTGAGCCAATATAGGAGAACTGTAAAAGAAAATGTGTCAGACTGTCAAACCCATACATGTATTCTGTTCACTGTAGCAGGGGAGACCCGTGGTTCCTGAGTCATCCGTGCAGCAGTGGATAGGAGACAGCGCCATTACCTGCACTCCTGATGTACAGCAGCCAAAGATAAAAAAGAAATCCCCAAGGTGAGTTACAGTCATAATACACACTGAGATACTGACCTTACAGTCGTAATACACACTGAGATACTGACCTTACAGTCATACACACTGAGATACTGACCTTACAGTCATACACACTGAGATACTGACCTTACAGTCGTAATACACACTGAGATACTGACATTACAGTCATAATACACACTGAGATACTGACCTTACAGTCATAATACACACTGAGATACTGACCTTACAGTCATAATACACACTGAGATACTGACCTTGCAAGATCTTGATCAGGTTCAAATTGTATAAAAATGCCATATTATTTCCATTTTTGTACACAGGCAAAATGGAGTAGATGACCTCATTAAGCTGGCCAAACAGTTTGATTTTAACATGTTACAGCAAGATGGAGAGACTGTTCAGATACACAATGAGAGTGTCATTTCAGACATGTTTAGTTTTGATGGTGTAAAGAGCCAGTCTTCAAGATTACCGAGTAACAGAACCCCGGGAAAGGCGCCGTCTGCTCTACAAACACCTGTAAGAGAATCTTCAGTCCTGCCACCACCAGACCAAGAAATGGAGGATGACTTGGATTTTTTGTTCGACGGGCCAACTCAGCTCCCAAGTGGCAATTTAAGTCAGAGTTCTCCAGCTCGGTCCATTGAAATGACAGCGGCTCCATCGGCGTTCGCCAAAGTTATTCCTGGGAAAGATACAAATTCAGGAAACACTGTCGAGCCACCTGTGAGTCCTCCGACACAGGTCAAACACGGATCGACATGCAGCGGTTTTGATGATGATTGGGAGAATGATGATTTGCTGGATGAATCGTTTGTTTTTGAGATGACCCAAGATCCGCTCTGCTCTGCCCTTTCTAAGCATAGTTCAATGCAAAGAGGCTCAAATGACCGTAAAAGCAGCATTAGTCCTCCCTCTACGATAGCCGCTAATGAATGTCAGAGGTTACAGATCGAAAACAATGATCTCCAACCATCTGTGTCGGAAAAGCCTGTAAGAAACAGAACAACATTCAGGCTGGAAGCAAATCCTCATTTCCAAGTCAATATCTTCACAGAGGCAACAGCGAAGATGGAGTCTGCATCCGATTCGGTCAAACCGGGGAAATCCAGGGAAGTTCAGCAAAGTCGATCAAGCGCTCTTTCACTCGCAAATGGGATTTCAGCAGCATCTGGTTCCCACGGTAAGCAAACCTCAGAGCTCCATTCGAATGGAATAAAACCAGGGCCACAAGCACCGTCGTTTCCTCAACATACCTTGACTCCTTCCAGAACATCTCCTTCCACAAACTGTTGTCCAGCAATACCTTCACAGGCTAATTCAAGCCTGAAGCCCCAAGAGACGGTAGCAAATGAAGAAGATACTTCAGTGTTCGGTTGTGACGGCTGCATCCCTGAAGATGACCTGGAGTGTTTCTTCGCGGCGGACGACATTTGGGACGACAAAGATGGCGACGATGAACTGCTCTGCGAAGTGTGTGAAGATCTTGAGAGCCGGGTGCAAAGTTTGACGGCCCCACCTATCAAGTGCTTTCAGCCGACCAGTCAGGTTCAAAACCAGGAACCTGCCAACATCCCAAGTCGTAGCATTTATAATGTAAATCCCCCTAATCTCCCAACGCAACCAAGGAATCCCAACGTTGCCACAAATTCAATGTCAGCCCTTGGAACTAGCGGTATCTACTCGCTCCAAACAAACAGAGTTTCATGTCAAGAACCCTTTCCTGCTGAAAGTGGCTTTAAGAAGCAAAGGGGCAACGACTATGGTGTGAAATCTCCATCAAACCCCACCTTTATGCTGCAGGACCATGATGGAAAAGATCCACCCAGATCCACTAAAAGTACTTACCTAACTGGGACCACAACCCATGGCCAGTGGCTTGGGAATAACACAGGAACAGTGTCTGTGGCTTCTGCATCTGAAAACTCTGGTCAGTTCACCTTCAAGAGACCGACCGGCTGCGTGTCCAGTTTCAGCACATCTTTAACCAACACTAAAGGTAGGCAGGACGGTCTCACAAAAAATAACTGTTGAGAAAGACTTCCTTATGGCAGTCGAAACGTTTCGGTTTTGAAAACTGTCCAGATGACTACCTCCCAAAACCTTTTCTACTGTACAATGTTGATAATGCTTTATTCCACGTTGATTTATGACTTAATTAATGCATCATTCTAAAGCAAAGGACAGGAAGTTAATGGGTAGATTGAAGCTTTATGTTATAAGTCTGGGATTTTCTCACTGTGATGATGGTCAACTCCTTTGGCTAATTGATCTACTTTGCTACAGTGCTAACAGAGAAGAATGGAAAATGCTCGTTGGCAGAGATCGAAGAGAAGAAACAGCAGGCTCTTGCCAGGAGACGTCAGCGGATGCAAGCTGCCCAGAAAGGGCTCCCCCCCGTTAAGTCATGTACAGGCAAATGAAAACCTCCACATTTAGTCCACATAGACTAAAACACTGACCCAACAAACACCAGTTCATATTTTTCTAATATTCTGTGGAATAAGTTCAAGATTTGGTACCAGTCATTTATGTTTCTCAGTCCATCCTATTTTGATCTAAATTTTTTAACAAAGTTTTGATGTTACAACTTTGAAAATATCAATCATCTTTATTTTTGTCTATCTATTTAGATTCTCATCACACTGTTTATTTCTTGTTCATATTACTGTGTATAGCAAAAAGATAGATGGAACATTGTTTTCAGTTGGTTCAATTAACAATGCATTGCAGTTTCATTCAAGGTTGTCATGTTTTTTCATATTTTTATATCGATGTCATTACTTCTAATAATGGCACATACCTGTAAGGTGGTATACAGATTTTATTGAACAAAATATAATATTACTCAGCTGTAAATGAACAGTCAACATTCAATTAAAAGATGTATTTATTTCAAATAAATATAATGGATGTGTAATTATTTCCCCATGTTTTGTGCAGTGGTGACATCTAGTGAGACCTTCTGAGTCTGTAACTGACCTGGGTTCAGCCATCCCATCTCTCCCTCCTTGCTAGAATACAAAAACAAATGACCAGACAACAACTACCACTTCCCATGAACACCTGATTAGAGTCAAACCAGAACAGGACAAACAGCACTGGGGACCTGAGGATCACATAGCTCTTCCTCCTGCTACACATGTGCACTTTGATGAGTGTGGAAGCAGAACCATGAACTGTTTCAAGGCTCCAGTAACAGGGGACAATATGAATCCTTCAGCTACAGTCCAGTATCGGTTTGCACAGTGGGAGTTACAGGATCTGGGCCCTAAAGAGGACAGACGGGCGGTTTTTGGCGCCGCTTCAGATACTTTGACTGGCTTCATTTATCATGTCATGATATAGATAATATAAACTTGCAGCGGGTCAGGCGAGCTTCGGTCTACCCTTCAACCTTCCCGCTGTGTGAGACAATATCAGGAAAATACTGTAGCGCGATGTCAGAAGCTGCAGTCCCACGCACGCTCTATAGAAACGATATTCCAATGTCACCTGATCAGTTCTCTGGGGCACCTGGCCCAGAAGCCTGGCCTGTGCAGTCAACCCATCCGGATGGACTGGTCAGGTCCCTTCATTAGTAGGCTGGCAGCTGTCTGATGGGAGAGATACCCACCCCTGGCTTGGCCATGTGTGTAAGGCGAGTCGCGTTATCACCAGACAGGTGTGTAACTGTAGTCCGGTCGCATAGCTGCAAATCAGTGGCTCTGCGATGCAATCTCCTTGGCTTAATCACACTGCCATTGTCTCTCGGTCGTTTCATTATTCAGTTTTTCTCCATTTGTAAAGATTATTAACAATACTTTCTTGTCAACACTGTGTTTTGGCCATGGATGTATTGGTTTCCAGATACTGCAAGGTCTTATAATGTTGCTGTTGCTCTGTAGTCACATTGTCTGCTTACATGACACGCCTCAAGGACGAGAATGGTTTTATGGCACGTCTGACACCTTAAACAAGATGGCTGAAAGTGTGGGTTTCAGATAGTGTTCCATAGCCACCAACAGCCTCTTAAGATGAAATGAAGTTATCTGAGAATTCCCTTGAACTCTAAATGAACCGTTCTTTCCCCCCGATTCACAGCTTTTCATTAATGATATCCTTTCCAATCAGCATGGCGACTGATACCTTTACACATGGTACCAATTATATTGTCAAAGGTTAGACCTCACTAGCAACAGTTGGTTAAGTTAAAAGAATATATATAGGAATCACAAAATTCAGTTTTAATGTCTCTGTCCAGTATTTTTGTCCATGCTTCCTAATGCTTCGTTTATGACGATTAATAATGCATGATTTTAAATGTTTTGTCCATGCACTAGCAAGTAATTTGGTCCCTGTTGAGTATTATTTCAATCATAAAGTAGATTGTTAGCCAACAAATCTTACACGGCATCAAATGTATCAGGGTATGCACTGTATATGCTTAAACATGTTCCAGTTAAAGACTGAAAAATAATTATTTGAATTATGCATTCTTAACCATGCTCTACCTCTTATTGGTTTAAAGGAAACCATTCTTTATTTACCCTGCATGTACCGCAAATAAACATACCGATAATTTGGTTAAATCAGTTTTGAATAAACTATATGGAAAATGATTGGGTGGTAGGAGGATTTGTGGAGCTGGTAATCCGAAGCAGAAGAGGCTCATCTGAATCTGGGTTCAGAATATGTTCCTCACAGTAAACATGTCTTGTTATGGAAGTGCTCTGTCTTTACAGTCTGAGGTCTGTTCTTTTGGTCCAATAGTTTGGCTATCCTGACTGCCGTACAGTAAATTAATGTTTTGAAAGACTGCCAATACACAGTTGTTGTTTGTTTTTTTTACTCTCAAAATGTTTAGTATTATCTATCAAAAATGTTTGCCGTGATACTTCAGTGAAAAACCTTTTAAATCCCTGACCATTTTAAGTAGACTTACATCCTAAACATTTTCCCTTCAGACTATATATACAAAAAAGTTAATATAACAAATATCAAATAACATTTTGCGATGCTTGGAGCGTTTATGAATGACATTTTATACGTTGCCAGTTTTCATGGTTGTATCTTTCTGCTCTGAGTTAGGCCCTTTTTAGTCCCTGGTTTACTTGCTCTGGTTTAAGCTGTTCACACCTCAGAGGAATTGATCATGACATCTGTACAAATGAGCCAGATTTTCCCCCCATGCTTGTGTTACTGCTCCATGTCTGGAGTTCATTCTTACCCCTGACGTGGTTTCTTCTGGCTGGCCAATATGCAGAAACCTGAGCCTGAAATTCACTTTGGTTCAATCTACAGTATAAAGGTCTTCAAGATAAACCAGGGGCGCGTATCGAGTTTTGTACCTTGAGACAAGGGCGCCTCAGTAAGTGTCTTTACCAAGATGGACAGCCCATAGCTGCATTGCTTCAAGTGTACACACAATACCACCCCCCCCCCCCCCACCCCCACCCCACCACTTGCAGTTAAAGTTACTTAATTTCTATAGGCCCGCAGTTACTTGTAACTCATTCACATTTGGAGTATGGGCCCACAATTGCTTGTAACAATGGCATGTTCATGTAAATTGCATAGGGTAAAGTGGAAAGAGCTGAAAATACTACGTTTGAACAATGCAGGCCCTAACTTAAAGCAATGTAGTCGAACTGAAATGTGTGAGAAAATACATAATTTCAATAATTGTATTTATGTAGTTTCAACTATAATGGCAGATTATTTGGAGAGCCAAAATGGCATATTTGAAGTTGGCCGGTCAGGCTTTCATGTTGGGCTGTGTGAAAATAAATCTGAAGAGTTGCTGAAGTCCAAATCACAAACAGATGAGCAGGTTCCATGAGAATGTCAGTGTTCGGAGGTCCATGTGTGGCGGGCCGGAATACAAATGGGAGTTTTAAGTGGCAGTGACGGGCACAACTAGCCCCATTCTGCACAAGCTTAATTAGGACCATTCCGGAAACAGTGACACGTTATCTATGGAAGGGAAATCTAGTTTGCTTGTGATGTATGAACATACGCACAAGCTCAAATTGGTTTCGTGAAGTACAGAGAAATAAGGCTATCTGGTTACAATTGTTGATCGGTCTTCTTGCCCTTGAGCATAAAATCAAACCCAGAACTTCAGGGGCCTTTTATAATATCCAGACAGTAAGTGTTAAAAGACACACTCCCATGGACATATAATTAATCTAAATAAATCTTTACCATCAGACAAAAGTTATCCAGAGGTGATCCTCTGAGTTCACATATTTTAAATAATTTGACAGAATAAACGACATTAAAGTAACTAATAAATGAACGGAATAATTAATATTAAATACATATGGATGTATTCAAAAGAGATTTCCATTGGCTTTGAACTGTGCTGGCAGATAAAACACCTCCCAAACACTCGTAGATTAACTTTTTGGAATTCCTCTGAACATATTGTTATAACGACATCTAGTGGACAATTTCATGCATAACAACAACAACGTGTTATCCATCCATATGCTTTTCAGGCATACACTACACATGTAAACGTACATTGTCATGCCATATATGACATCTGTAACAACTTTCAAATTGTTTATTTTCTTAAGTTCATGTATGAAGTTTCAATGGTTCCCACAGCATATGATGCAGCATGCAGAGATGGAAAGAGGAAAAGTAAAACCTAAGACTGAAACCGTCACACCTTCACCCCAACACCTCAGAATCAATGTACACCTTTATATCCCTTTCATCCAATAAACCAAAGACATTTGACCACTGACCTAAAAAAAAAACAAAAAAAAACAAGTGACCACTATGTTTATAACAAATATCTGTACAAAACAATTCAACTCAAAATAATACAAATTAAAGAAAGGAAGAAAAACATGGTTTCCCCTTTAAAAAACGCATCTGGCAGTTGACTTGGGGTACGTGAAGCTTTGCTGGAATCAAAGTGACACACAGATCCAAAAGATTATAGTTGTTATAACAGTTACATGTAGTGGATTTACTCTTAGTCATTTCCGGTTTTTTTTTGTTTCTTTTCACCAATTTCTTTTTTTGGCAACATCCATGTATATGTCATTTTCATTCATATTATAATATATTAACGTTACTATTCATATGTAAACAAGAGGAGCTTTTCAAAATAAAAACGGATCTACATGCACAAAGAAACAGGGAAATAAAGAGAAAACCCCTCCATGTCATGCAAGCACATCACAAGACTTTGGGGCCTTTCGGGGAACAGGTAAGGGCCATCCTCGTGCAGCACTCCAGAAAGAAACAGCCGCACGAGCGTGGGGCGCGCGCGCTGTATAGGGACCGCGCGCTTCGAACACCTCCCCGCGCAGGAGCATTCGAAGGAGCGAAAGCGGAGCCACATATCGAACACATTAACCTCCATAAATGGAAGAGAGTCTTGTTCGGTCGTATTCGCCATATCTGTGTAAAAAAATGCGGTGGCTTGGTAATAAACGCTCTAGTCGGTTGCATCTTTATCAAGAATACTAAACAAATAGAAAATGGTCGGAGGCGGGGAGGAAGAGTTAGGCCTCTATGTCCACGGACTCAATACAATGTTTTCTAAACCAAATCAAATGTTGTCTTCCCACATACAAAATAAACAATGTTGTAAAGATGACATTTCTAGAAGCTGAGAGTAATTTCCCTTAATCTCAACCTATGCTGCAGCCCTCAATGTAGGTTGAACAAGCCTAGCCTAACCTGTAGCTGAATTACCTGAACAAAAAGCTGCCTGCAGTTAAATAAAACAACTTTCAAGCAAGCTTAAACTTTGTATGCACATCTGAAAACAGCTTTATCTCTAATTACATGATAGTCTGTAAGCCATTTGATCTATCTTGTAACATGTTACAACATGAAAACCGTTTATCTAGGTTGAAAGCAATAAATACAGAATACTATACCTGCCTGCAATTGTTTGTCACTAGCTTGATTGTAATGTGCACATTGTTGGGGTCATTTCCTATAGTGTGAACTATTCACATCATCAGCCTGTGAACCAAAAAAGACTTGCAGTAAACCGTAAGCTTGTGTGCAGAAGTTAAAATATATTTTACTCTTTCACTACTTTTGTATCTCATAAAGCAAGACCATAGTAGTCCCTGACAATATAAACATTTATAATGCACAATCCCCTTTGTTGTGCTGTTGTTTTTTTGTGTGTATTTGTTTGTACAAAATGTGTCTTACATTATCGGAAACTAAAATGTTTACAATAAACAAGTTAAATAAAATAGAAGAAAACACCTTACACCTGAAAAATGAATTTAACTAGTTGGATTGTGCAGCTTGCACTAGAAAAAGAAGTACTCCTAAATCTTAACAGTAGATATAGATCATATACTGAACTGTTTTATAATTAACATGTTTCGATTGGCACTTCATGCTTTATGTTTGTGTTGAAATCAAGTACATCAAGTTACATAACAGCTAACTACAACCACCCCCCCCAGATATACTTTCTTAAAAAAAAAAAAACAAGACCAAAATAAATATTAAAAAAATCCCAACTGCCTCAAAAACAACTATTTTAACCTTCCTCCCTTCCTCCACCAAACTGAAATGCTCGCTCAACGATAAAAAGCTGTCCTTTAGCTTTTAAAGTGCTACACCAGGTTATTGATAGAATTCATGTTCAATAACTCTTAAAAAGGTTGGCTTCGGAAGGCTCAGGCTGGAGAAAAGGTGGCTTTACAGAGAAAATACTTCCATTGAAAATACAGAGAGCGTTGCTGGACGACGCGTTTGCTTGAGCAGATCCTCAGAAATGGAGAAAAAAGCGCGAGAAAAAAAGAAAGAAGGTTGCAAGGGGTTCGTTACAGCGGTCACACATCCACCACCATCTTTTTGTGTATGTCTAATCCTCCCACCACCTAGCGGAAACAGAAGACAACATTCAAATGACCATTCAGAGAGAATTAAAAGGTCACTCTATGGGTTATCGGTAACGGTCATTTTGACATCACTGAGGTAACTTTTGTCACGTATTTAAATGTAATATGCTCACCGCACAAAACTCTTCGAAAGATATTCTTCCGTCACCATCTTTGTCTGCGTTGATTATGGTTTTGTCGACAATCTGCTGAAGCTGGGTGTCCTTGAGGTTGTTGCCCACCATCATCTTCAGGACCTGGAAGAGCTCACCGTTGGATATGTAACCATCCTTATCCATGTCATAGATTCTGAAGGCAACTGTGAACACAGAGGACATTGGCAAACTATGTGACATCTGTCCCTCAAAAGTATTTTCATCAGGTGAGCAGTATTTGTGTATTCATACACATTATTATTCATATTTTCCTCAGTCAAGCACTGATAATATATGCCAAACAATTTACAAGGCCTGTGTAATGAATCCTTATTTGTCAATTTATTTTTATATATTAATTACTTCACCCTAATGCATTCCTTAATGTCCCCCTTTTCTTTACTCAATAATATGTTTTAGTTGTGTATGGCGTTGGTAGAAATTCTCCCTGGAAGTGTTCTTTTAGGTGACAGTGAAGACTTGGAGATTGGAACGTGAAACCACTTTGGATTTTGGCTCAGTTTAACTATCCCATCATTTCACTTGATAATCCAGATGTTCAACTTCTTAAACCGTTGCTGTCTTTCATTACAATGTTCCACTAATATCAAGACTTGAGCAATCAAATTATACAAAGTAAAACATCTGTTCGCATCATTTGCGTGATACTTACAGCGCAATTTCTGCTCCTTATCGCCTTTGACACTGAACTGGGAGACGCCCTCGATGAATTCTGCAAAACAATACCCCATTGCATAAACTGCTAATGCAATATAAGTAGGCTCATTCGCACAGATTAACACTGAGAGGAAGGAATGCTTCTTCGAGTAAAATGCCCATACACAGCAAATGTGCCAGTGTTATTTTTTTGGTGTTGGTGTAAATTAACAGGGGTTACTATTAATTTTACTCAGAATTGATCAAAATTAACTCCCCCTAGAGTCCGTTGCTGATAGTGTAAGAGTTGATATCTGTCGTTCTTAGAATCACTCTGAATTTACACTCAGGCTCGTTCAATTGGCCACACCCACCATAGCAGCTCTAATTCAATTAGTAATTGGCAGTGACTGGCACACTCAGTGGTGGCACACACAGTCAGCACTCAGACTGCAGTCATACTTGTCCAAATCTCTTTTTTCTACGGTAAGTTATGTTTCAGTCGATAAAATTGTCTCTTTCGGATTAATATTAGAGGGGTTTTTTGTGGTTGACTTTGACTGCTAGCTACCTAGTGAAGTTGGCTAGCTAACTAACTAGAAGACAGGTGTCTTTGGCTGCTAGCTACCTAGCGATGTTGGCTAGCTAGCTAGGTAGAAGACACGTGTCTAGCAAACTTGAATTCCTCAAATTATTAAGAGTGTCTATAAAGGAAAGGGTTTTTGAGTAGAATGAATATATTGAAAAGATTGTACACGATACAAGTTTGACAACGTTACACATGTGCAAGGTACACCAAGAAGTAATTGTACAGTGAGTGTTAAAATTACCCCCCACCCCGCGCGGGAAACCCTGGGTGTAAATGTAAGAAATTAGGAATAATAATAAATTATGCCATTCTAGTCTTTGAAGCGACATGCTGGTTCCTGTAGAGTATAAAGGAGTCAGCAAATGGGTCAGGGTACCACAGGCGGAGGACGAGTACAATTACTCCCAGTTTTTGCAAGCAGGTAACTAGGCTAATTTGACTGTCATGTTTTTTTTTCTGCATTTAGGCTTTTCCAATGTTTTTCATAAAGACTACAGATGGAAATCTGTAGCTTTCCTGCTAACTCTGTGTATCTTTCCCTTCATCAGCTCTGTTCATTAATGCATACGTGTTCCTCCCAAATCATGCTTATCTAAAGTGTCTTGCGTTTTAGTGCTGGCAAAATTCAATTTGCCAGGTTCTGCTTCCTTGAGCCTTAAGGATTCCTCTAATGTGGAAGTGGATTCGGACATATTTGATGAACTCTTGAAGTCATCTGGTGTGTCTTTCAGGGCAGAAGAATGTGATGGTAATGATTTGCAGGCTTATATTTGAAAATTTTAAGATTTTGAGTTAGTTGTGTACCTTGTTTCCTCTTGGAATGGTCAATTGTGTAATTTATAATGGAAGGCTGGGTGTTTTCTTAGGTAGCAATGCTGAGGTGGAGTTCTCAGAGAGCTCATCTTTATCAGACTGGTCACCATCACCATCACGTGCATCCCAAGGGTCATCATCAGGTTCTGACTCAACGCTGATACTGGAATCTACCAAAGCTCGGAAAAGACAGCTGGTTGAAGGACCCCTGGATAGCGACGTTGCAAGAAATGCAAGTTAACCACCTGATATTGACACTGATGTCAAACCGTACATTCAAATTTCACAATAACTATATTAGTACTGCAGCTTCAGTAGGTGTTGGACTGAAGACCCAGAGCTCCGTTATTAGCTAATTCTCATTTATCATGCACCCCCTAACCAACTGTTACATCAGCCCGGGGCACAGGCTGAAATACCTACTGTACCTGCATTGTGAATGGTGTGCAATTGTCGTTTCAGATTGTTAGAGTCGCTCTGTATTCAAAGCCTGGTGGAAAAGAAATATTCCAAGAGTATGAGAAAACAAGTACCATCAGTGATGGAACAAGAAGAAAGATGGTAAACATTCTAGTGGCAGATATGGTGGAGAGCCATGGGTAAGTGAATGCACTTGCAATAACAGGTTGTGGTTGTTTTTTTGTTGTTTTTTTTACCTCCAAAAGTTGCTGCTAATTATGTCATCACCCACACCCATGTGCACCTCAAGGTTATTAGAGTTACAAAATTTCAATAAAAAGTTATTTTTATTTAGCTATTCAATTTTCTTTTTTGTTTCAGTCCTGTTTTAGTTTGCTCAACCAGTGATAAAGCAGTTTTAGTTGAGTTTATGTTTTGAGGAATTGACTAGTTTTTATTTGGTCTTAGTTTTTCAGGTTTTAGGAGAAAGCTTCTGTCTGGTTATGAAAAATTCACGGCTAGTTTTTTTGGAGTATGATAGTATGATAACCCAAGTGCACATAAATGAAATATGCAGTTTTGAGAGGAATGATCTATCTCTTTTCAGGAGGGTCCCTCCGGTG
The DNA here is from genome assembly GCA_030340685.1 of Protosalanx chinensis. Classification (NCBI taxonomy): domain Eukaryota; kingdom Metazoa; phylum Chordata; class Actinopteri; order Osmeriformes; family Salangidae; genus Protosalanx; species Protosalanx chinensis. Next base: position 6,163,561 of record CM059342.1, on the reverse strand, counting down.
AATGTGCGGACCCTCTACGCACTTGGGATCACAACACTGTTCCCTAAATTGAAGGACCCGGATTCCAAAAATGGCTATGTGAGTATAAACAGTAATGCATCCCCATACATTCTGTGTTGTTAACTGTTTTTGTCTGTACATAACATTTATTGCAAGTCTGCCAGTCCTGGGTGAGGGATCTTTCCTCTGTTGCTCAACCTGAGGTTCCAATTTTTCCCTGTTAAAGGGTTTTCCTGGAGTTTTACCTCAATTGATTTGAGTTTGAGTTTCCCCAAGGGGATTAATAATAAAGTATTCTGAATCTGAATCTGAATTGATGTGAGTCCATGTGTTTTTCTTTATCAACAGGAACATTTCTATGATCACCAGAGTGGTTCCGGCTACCTAGCGTGGAGGCTGAAAACTGTTCAGCGGAACTCTGCTCAAGACGGCAAAAAATCCAAGACTACTTTCCAAGAGGGCCCCAAGACTCCTCGCAGTGCCCGTTCAGATGAGAAGCAGGTTACTGGTGATGAATGCAGGGAGGCCATATCGGTGATGAAACACTCAAGTGATACGACCCTTGTCAAAAATAAGATGAAGGCAACATTCCAGCACAGGCAAAAGGTGGTTCAAGACCCGGATACTGCCTCTACTGTCCTGGATCTCTTTCCCAGATTCTTGGATACACCTGGCTTGGTAAACATAAAATGAATTACTGATGACTTTGAGATTATTTTACTTGACTGTTTATTAATTGACACCCATAGCGCCATTACAATGGTGTTCTCACTCACACAAACATTTTCCATTTAAGATCGACCAAGACTTCACAATGATCTTTGGTGAAGAGGTGTCTGGTAAATTCCTATGCAAGTGGCCAACATTTTTCAAACCAAGAGTCATCGCAGATTGCTGCAAGAATCTAACCCCGAGTCCGCATGTGGATGAGCTACTTCTGTCTGCACAACAGGAGTCTGATGATGGTGGTAAGTGTTAATTGAACAGACACAGATTGCACATGCCTTTAGTGTACACAACAAAAGAGGACATTGTTGTGTTCTTTCGTGTTTTTGGCCCCTTTACTACAAATCACCTTACTGCTAACCATATTCAATACATGGTGTAATTTAAGAAAACTTTACTATAACTGATGCTGTAATGCTTATAATGAAATAAATTACATTTTATAGTGTCAATTCTAATTCTGCAGTGTGGCATTCAGAAGAGTGGGACTCTGAGATGGCTGCCATCCTTCTGCTGCTTCACCTCTTGCCACCAAAAGTTAAAGGCAAGAAGGCCGGCAAGATGAGTGCATCGGAGGCTGCTACACGCCTGATCAAGTTCATGAAGGTATTTTCTTAGGACTGCACATTACTGATGCAAGGTTTTCATATCAGCTGATGTAAGGTTTTCAGGAGCCAATATGGCAGGTTAATTGGGGGGGTGCATTTAAATTGTTTTCATCCATCTATTCATCACACAAAAATAAATGAATGTTGTGTACATTGATAGATCAATCCCTGAATTCAGTCGCACATGAACTCAAATGACTTAAGTAAAAACATTTTCTATCTCTCAGGTGGGGTCAAGCATGGAGACCTTCCTTAAAGAAACCGGCCCCAGACAACCCTTTCTTCTTGGTGTCGGAGAAAGAAGGAACAGCATCCAGGATTTTTATGTCATCCTGGACCAGAAGGCCATTCCCTGCAGGATGCAGACTCCAGTTGCTGCCTTTGATGAGCTCTTCAAGGCACATTATGCTTTTGCCGTGTCATATGATGATGCGCTGTCCAGCTTCTTCACCTTCATCCAAACCACCGTGTATGGCATCGACGTCGGCAAAGTGAAAGAGAGTCCTCGGGTGAAAGAAATCAGAGCGAGGGTTCTTCACTCTGAAGTTTGAAAACTGATACATTTTGAACAGAAATGTACACATGTTACATTTGCAAGGTACGCCACACCAGTTGTTCAATGTTATTTAGACATTTGAAGTTTGAGCATGGATTGTATCCGGGAAGGTCTCTGCGCTTGAACTGTGGAGAGCCTGGTTGTTCATTCGTTTTTTGGACATATTCTGGTTACCAACGTCACCTATCTCGAGCACATAAAGAATGCCTTGATCCAGATCCCGTCAGCAGTTATGTATTTGAGCCTGCAGCTGGACCTTCCTCACCAGTGAATGTGGATCCTCCTGTGAGGGTCACTACACATGTTCCAGTTGAAAAGAAGAATATACTGGACATGTGCAGCTCTGTTATTGCTCAGGTTCAAGCTTCAGGTGTTCCTGAAAGTACTGTGCAGTATTTAGTTGGCTCAATGGAGGAACTGGTTAATGACATCCATGCTCACACAAAGGAAGCTGTTGTTAATTGTTTGTCTTCTGATGCATCAAGAGAAACTTTGGATAAAGTTCAGAGTTGTTTTGATCAACTAGAAAACCCATTTTCATGTCTTAACACACAATCTAAAAGGATGAGGCATTTTGAAAAGAAATGGAATATAGTAGAACCTGTAGAGCATGTTCTGGGTGTCCGTTTTGATGCAAGAAGAGATAGAATAACAGGCACGTATAGGCAAGTTCCGGTCAATGATAAGTTCATGTATGTACCTATCCGGGGGTCTCTCTCATCTATGTTTAGTAACAGTGAAGTCTGTAACAGTTTCCAAGAAGTAAAACCACACCAGGAGGGATTTTACAGAGATATAAGTGATGGGTCCTATTTTAAAAATCATAGTTTATTTTCTCACCAAGAACCTGCTCTTCAGATACAGCTCTACTATGACGATTTTGAAACTGCCAATCCATTGGGCTCAAAAAAGGGAGTGCACAAACTTGGATGTGTTTATTTTGTTTTGAGAAATTTATCACCAAAGCTCAATTCTGTGTTAATGAACATTCATCTTGTCGCTCTCTTTCACTCAGAGGATCTTAAGAAATATGGGTTTGAGCCAATTCTGAAGCCACTTATTGATGACCTCAAGATTTTGGAGACTGAAGGAATACAGTTGCCCTTTTCAGCTACACCTGTGAAGGGTTCAGTCATTCAGGTTACAGGAGACAATTTAGCTCTACATGCTCTTTTTGGTTTTGTTGAATCATTCAGTGCGACGTACTGCTGTAGGTTATGTTTAACTGATAAAAGTGAATATCAGTCAGTTTTCAGTGAAGATCACCCAGGTTTAACTCTACGTTCAAAAGACCTTCATGTTGAGCATGTTCGTGTCATCCAGGAAAATCCTGCTTTGAGATCAACATTTGGTGTCAAACGAGACTGTCCACTCAATTCCCTCCAGTTTTTCCATTCATCAAACAATTATGCTGTAGACATAATGCATGACCTGCTAGAAGGAGTGGTGCAATATGAGTTAAAGCTTGTTTTTCAGTATTTGATCAAAAATTCAATATCTTTAAGTTCATTGTCTGAAAGAATTGTTGGCTTTAATTATGGATACACACAAAGAAAGAACAGGCCAGGTGGGCTTAAGCTGGATGACAACAGTAAAGATCTTGGACTTAATGCTATCCAGGCTTGGTGCCTCCTACGCAATGTCCCGCTGATATTTGGAGATTTAGTTAAAAGAGAGGATACTTGTTGGCAATTGTTACTCCTTTTAATTCAAATTGTAAACATTGTGTTTTCACCAATTATAACTCATGGTATGACTTGTTATTTGAAACATTTAATTTTTGAACATCACAAACTTTTTAAATCTATCTTCCCAGAGCACAATCTCATTCCAAAACATCACCATATGATCCACTACCCAAGCTGTATTAGAAGAATTGGACCGCTCATACACATTTGGTGCATGCGGTTTGAAGGTAAACATAATTTCTTCAAGAAATCTGTAACAAACTTCAAAAATATTGCTAAGACTCTGGTTAAGAAACATCAGGCTCAGTTAGCATTCCATTTTGAAAACTTTTATTTTCAAAGATTACAGTTTGGTCCGATCTCCGAAGTCCTGGTTAGCAGTATAGAGGGTGGAGAGGTGCTGAATAAAGCTTTTGATGTGTCATCCGTTCCCACCACTTCCTGGGTCAAAAACTATGGCACAGAGTATCAAGTTGGGATGTATGTGGTTACTGGAGTTGAAAATGAGATGCCTTTGTTCAACAGGATTGACAGTATAATTGTTAAAGACAACAATGCCTATCTTTTGATTTGTAAAGTCTCTGATATTTTTTATGATGATCATTTAAATGCGTTTGGTATTGAGGAGAAAAAAATGGTTTTCACAGTGATCTGTGTAAATGACCTGGTATATTACAGACCTTGTGATAGGCAATTTTCATTTGACACAGATGACCAAGTGTACCTTGTTCCATGCTGTAATTATATGTGAATCCATGCAGTTATTTGTTAATGTGGTGTGGTGGCCATTTAAAAAAAAAAAAAGACTATTTTTCTAAAGAAGTGTTTGCCTGTGTATGTTTTTGTGATAGGTTTGGTGGGTGGGGTTTATTGGTAGTCAAATTTTACTGAATGCATTGGTAGTCAGTGTAGCATTTTCAACCGGAGTCAGTGTAACCTTTTATTAAAATGACACTAGTGTAGAGTACTATTGACACTACACATATTAGCTAGTGTTAACTTTGAACTCCCTACAGTGTAGAAATAACTATAGCTGAGTGTAAGTACACTAACACTGACACTATACATGTGTTAGTCAGTGTTAATTTGGAACTCGCTACAGTGTTAAAATTACTAGACCTAAGTGTAAAAATATACACTGACACTAGTGTAGAGTGCTAATGACACTTCACAAGTGTTGAGCAGTGTTAATTTTGAACTCCCTACAGTGCTGAAATAACTATAGCTGAGTGTAAAAAAACTAACACTGGTGTTAGTGTTAAATCAACACTGAAAAGAGTGGACGCATATACACACTTTCTTGGTGTTAAATTTAACACTCTCAGAGTTGATTTAACACTGGCTTTTTTGCTGTGTAGGCAAAACAAAGTATTTTGCAAGTGCACATCGTCTTTATGTAGATTATCTGCATACTGTATGTAAAAGATAATATCACAGACCAATATTGAACAGTATCTAAAACAACCCTTTCCATTGTTAAGTAGATTAGTTAAAATAGGCCTCAGTACATGCAACACATTTCATGCTGTACATCTGAGGAACTGTATGAGATACAGCAATAAGCACTTTATAAGACCTACCTTTGAAGTCGACTTCACCGTTGCCATCTGTGTCAAATATATCAATGACTCGTTGTACGAGGGGATTCTGTTGGAGCTCTGGTAAGGACATAAACTCTTCAACGCTCAAGGAGCCAGAGTTATCTAGGTCGAGTTTCTTAAATCTCTTTCCTAGCCTCTTAATCTCATCAGCATCAACTGAAATAGAAGAGGGAGAGAGAGAGATACAGAGGGAAGGGCAGAGTTAAAATCAGACATTATTTCACAGTGGAGGAAAAACTCAAAGACTCAAGAGAAGGTTGTCTGCTAGGTTATCAACAACAACCGCCGCCGCCGCAGTTTCACCACAGAAAAAAGTACAGACAGAACACATGAGGGTGAGGGTGGGGGGGGGGTGAGTTGGCCGGCTGTCCACTTACATCTGGTGTTATGCCCCTTCGCTGCCTTTAGATACGATTTACCCGAGCCCGAAGGAATCTTACCCGATTTCTTGAGCACGTTGGCCATAGTTGTCCCAACTTGCAGCTCTCTAGTGTATTTCAGGTTGAACCTTGAGCTAACATACCTTGCCGTTCCCCAACTCTAAGCCCCTGCAGCGTGTCATGTGACGCCTCCTTTCCACACTAATCACTTTGCTGATATCCATTAATCGTAGCGCGCGCGCGCACACGCCAGCGAGACGGGCATGAGCGGAACTGTAAGAGCGCGTTGCCGGGATCTTATCTTGAACCACTCCTCTCGCTCTACCAACGGGTTTGCTGAACGATAACATCGTTTACATCAATCAGGAGCCCTCGACTCTGCAATCCTGTATCAGATAGCGTAGGTAAGTATGTTGTCTAGAGTAGTCTGATTATTTAGCAGCGTGGAGCTCATTTTACTTGAAAGTACTGAGTGCCTTTTCACACTTATTTTAATATTAGAAACTAGTGCAAAATGGATCTGTCCTTGGGGCATGTTTTAGTGAAGTTTAAATTACTCGTAAAGTACAGTTTTAGTCCAATATGGCTGTTAAACTAGTAACATTTTAACAAAGTGAAACTCCTCTTCAACAGGGCCAAGGACTCAGTTTGAGACACCCCCCTCCAGAATCCCATTGCACTCTGCCACTTTAGCACATAACACTTTAAAAAACTTACCACTGTGATTTTTGCACCACTGTGTATATACGCCCCCCCCCAACGTACTATATATATACCCATTCTACTCTGTACCCATGTCATTTGTACTTCCATGTTACCTGTATCATTTGCACTACTTGCATCATTTGTATTATTTATAACATTTGTATTTTATGTCTATATGTATCATATCTGCAGTGTATTCTACATTGTATTCATTTTTCATTTTATTAGTATGCCACATATATGTTCTATGTTTGCTCATTCCTGCCAAAGTGAATTCTATGTTTGTTTATCTTGCATAGCGAATAAACCCCCCATTCTGATTCTGAACAAATCTACAGCAGACAGGTACCCGTCACATTAGTAATGCACACAAGTCACACAACATCAATAAACTTAATGGCATTCGAGTACAATTCCTATCAGAGGAACTTAAGTTGTATCTCGTTTTTGGACTGGATAGCTCCAGGTTAAACAAGCTTCTGCCTAAAGTTCCCATCATTACTCTTCTAGTCAACAGTTAGTGGTGCTGAAGAGCAACAACAAGTTTGTCTAGTAGCCGGCCCATAAATGTCATAACAAACGCCTGCCACTAGATGTTCCACAACACAAGCTAGTGGGATCCTCCAGAGTCCACACAGTGCCTCTATCCCAGGGGTAGGGAACCCTGGTCCTCGAGAGCCATAGTCCTGAGGGTTTTTGATGTTTCCCTACTCTAGCACACCTGATTCTAATGAAGGGTCGTTATCAAGCTTTGTGGAAGCCTCATAATTAGAATCAGGTGTGCTGGAGCAGGGAATCATCTAAAACCTTCAGGACTATGGCTCTCGAGGACCAGGGTTCCCTACCCCTGCTCTATCCCAACAAATTACACGGTCCGGCCTCTCGCTAAGAAAGAAGTGCTGCATTTGCAAAGTCATCATTGCACTGTCGTGACATTGGCAGTTGAGTGTGGATCACTTACTGTAAGTGTGTTTCATTTGTCTTGACTTTGAGGCATGGGTCATAATGTGAGCACCTTTCAGCGAGTCCCTCAATATTAGATATGTGAAATTTCACATCTACCATCGACATGCGAGATGGGATATTCAAATGTGAAGTGTCTCCAGTCAAAAGATATCAGCGTAACAGAAACTTTAAACTATTTTTGATGTTGGATCCTAGAATTGGCCATATATATTATTTATTTGACACCGTACCTGTCAGTTGTACGGTACCTGTCACCTGTAACTAACGAGAATGTACAGCATGGTCTTAGTTTGGATAACAATAGGAGGAGATCAATTAAATAAAATGATACAGGTTCTAGGCATTATTTGGTAATGGCCAGTGAAATGTTGGTTCCATTGAATCCACAGTTATTAGTTATTTTGTCTGGTAGTGTAATAACCTCTGCTGGCACTTGTCTAGAATTGATGAACGTTCATTTGAATTATGATCCTAAACACCTTGATTCCTACATGGCCTGATTGTTAAGGTTAAGCTTGCTTCTTAAACATGCTTCTTAGCTTTTAGATGATACCAAACTCTGTAAAAGGGCAATCCCCCGTTATTATATGTTCTGTCATTTGAGTTTAAAATGTTGCTGGTTATCTAGAGAGAGCTTTTTGTTCGACTTTAGCGGCGATAAGTAAAGAGAGTTTAATGGCACTTAGAAAATATATCAGCTGTTGTTGTTCGAAATCAGAATGACTTTATTGATCCGAGGGGAAACTCTTTAGTGTTTATTTTGGTGCTTTATTGTTCGCTTCCTACAAGCAGACTATTGCCCGTCGGAGGTGCCTGCCTTCAATTTGTAAACTGTTCGGCCGAATGCGCTTATAGCTCTTCCCTTGGCACTTACTGGTTTCTCACGATGTACGTTTCATAATCTATAAGCCTGCTATGTTTGTGGTCTATCACATTGCTGTGCTCAGTGACCGATGCACTTTTGAAAAGCTCTCTATCGCGTTGGATAAAAGCGTCTGCTAAATGAATAAATGTAAACGTCAAGAGATGGGACAGCAATCTTCATACCGGTGGATGGGAAAACATTGCAACAGTGGCACAAGCCCAAACTGCAGGAAAATAATTCAATTACACTTGCTCAACTGGAACATATGCCAGCGAGGATACAGTTCAGTGCAGGAGTACAGTTCAAACAGGAGAGAGAAAATGAGAGTATTTTTAGCAACAAGGCAGAGAACCCCACACACCCACCCACTCAGAAATCACACAAACACACACACACACACACACACACACACACACTTACTGGCTGGTGCTGCCCTCTCCCTTGGGAAACCCCTAGCAACAAGGAAACCCAGTGAACACGGAAAGGGAGGGGCTGGTGTGTGTGTGTGTGTTTGTGTGTGTGTGCAGGCATGTGTGTGTGCGTGCGTGTTGGGGGTTATTTCGGAGGGCTGCAGACGCAAGCCGGAGAAGCTTTTCACAAACTGCTGAGCTGGAGACTGAGGAGAGCTACATTCACACAGGATTTCATAACAAGTCTCGGTGGCCTTTATCTCCTCTCTATCAGTAACACCCAAAGCAGGCTTTGACCTATACTAACACTACCTGTGGAGTATAGAGTTCGCAGACTGTCATCAGGTCCTCACGAATGAAGATCCTGAGTCTGTCGACTGGCCATATTGCACATCGCGGCAGGGGAAAAGAGCAAAGCGACTGCGTGAGCAGATTCCCCATCAAGTGCACCACTGAAGTGGGCATTCAGAGGCGTCTAACCGGAGCTCTGGCAGAGTCCGGACGGCCTTGTTAAACGAACTGGTAGCCTAACTATTCGGGATGTTCCCCCACCGGACACCCATAAACCCGGTGAAACCGCTCCCTTCTGAGAGACACGATGCACTCAACGAGTTTGCCAACCGATAAAATTGCGGTCAAACCCACCAACCCCGCCCCCCCCCCCCCCCCCCCCCCCCCCCCTCCCCCAACCCCCACCGCAGTCGGAGTCAGACAAGAGGCGGATTATGTGGCGGTGGTGACTGGCCTGCCATTTACGTGAAGGGGGCTTGCCGAGTGCTCCCTCGCCGCGCTGCCGTCCTTCTTTAATTGACTGCGACGGAAACGCAACACCTACATGTGGCCCCGTCACAGCGCCGATCCCGCTGGAAAGAGACGCATGCACCCGCTGAGGCGCATCAAAGCGCTCGCAGTCTCCCAAAAACACGGCCAGAAATACTCCACCCAAAGCTCCGCCGTTCCTAATAAAGGCCGTTTCTCGGCGAGACGGTCGTTGAATTCTTTCATCTGAGGTTGCATCGACAGACACTAAAGAGTGTGCTCGTCCAAGCTGTAAATCACGCAGGGTTGCGTCGAACCGTTTACGCGAACGCCTTTGAGCGTTCGTCATCCAGCTCGGGGATTGCGGATTTGTGGTGCAGGAGGAAGGCCGCGTTTACACTCAAATGGTGGTCCTCAGAAGAAAATGCTAATTTGATTAAGGGCAAGGTGAGGTTTGATGAAGCCGCCGTAATGCAATCTGCTGCATTTGTATGGCTGACTGGCAATCCTCAAGACATACCTGACATTCTAAGCAGATGCTGAATACTGTCACTAAGCAACAACAACTGTACACATGTTAAAAAAAGAAAAATAAGAAAAAGAGGCCAAGCTGAGCAAAATGTATGTCTCAAAATGAACAACTGTGGAAGTTGCACAAGGCTATAAAAAGTTTGGGAAAAATACTGGGAATCCAAATGAAAGACTTACTTTCCTACTTCTACTTACGTACTTGCAGGCCTTGAACATGGATTTCAGCTTTCAGTTAATAGGATGTTTTGCATTTTACTATGCCAAATACTACATTTGTATTGTTTCAGCAACTCTTCTGGTGAATGAAAACATGTGAAACTGATCAATCACTACGTTCTTGCTTCCAAAAACTATAAGTGGACTAGAGAAGCACAGCAGTGTGTCTCAAGCCTTGGCAGCTATGAGCACACAGCTGATTTAAGGCTGTGTGTCTTCTTGACACGGTGAACAGCTGCCACACCCCCAAATCTGGCTGAGCAGGGGAGACTCCCAAAAATATCCCACAGTGGGGAAATCCACTGACTGACGAGATAAAGGCAGCTCAGGCTAAATATGAAGCACCTGTTAAAGTCTCCATGTTTTTGAAAGTGCGGCAGGTGCATGACCCAGACGGACACTAGAAACACAGGTGTGTTTTACTGGCGGAGCAAAGTTACTGGCTGCTGGTTCAGATGTGCACATGTCCAGGGAGGCTTCAGCACCAAGAGGCCGACATCCAAGACCTTCATGAAGTAGGACAGTTTGGGAACTTGCCAAATTGTCCATTATGGCCCAGTCTTTCTCAGGACTGACCGGACAAACCAAACACGTCACATTTGCTCTCCAGCTAAACAAATACCTCAACGTTTCGACAAGAGCTCTTTTAACTCAGACGAGCCTGGGATAGAGAAAATTTGGGCCGAGGGCCTCCCCCAAAAGGTGCCCCAGTCTCTGACACCTAGCCTAACAGCTCGTTAGGAGGTGCCCCCCACCCCCCCACCCAGCACACCCGACACCGATGAGGCTGACGTGACGCTGACACCAAGCTCTGCTCTGCTGCAATGCATCCCCGGAGGGGACTTCCCACCAAGAAGAAGTACGTCCTCAAAGTTCAGTATTGAAATGCTAATTAAGTAGCCCCCGTTTCTTTCGGAGACTGAATTGAAGGAGGAGGAGACTGGCAAAGCTGGGCGACAAACCAATTAAAAATGGAATATTGCTGGGACTAAAAATAAAGACGGCTCTCCCACCAGCCCTGAAACTGACCTTTATTTGGGGAGAGGCAATTTTAGCTGTGGCAGCAGGGTAGTGCACCACTACCCCCACCCCCACCCACTCACCTACAACCCCCAGCTTGCGGGCCCGCCTGGGTCACACTGCCGCCGGGAGGGTAGAGTCCCAAAGAATTCCGTGTAGCGTGTGACGATGTATATATCCGTCCACTCCGCAATCGCCTTCCTATCCGTTCCCTCTCGCCAGTTGTCCGCTGCTTAAGTGTCCAGGGGCACGAGGCCAGCGCCTTTTGGTACACGCTGGCCTTTGATTTGACCCATCACCAGTGTTGGCAACTTTGCGACTTTCTCGCTAGATCTGGCGATTTTCCAACCCCTTTCCGGCGACATTTACTGTCAAAAGCGGCTGTGACGAATCTAGCGATATTTTCTGCTGTTGTTTTTGGAGACTTTGACGTTAAAGCGTGGATCGTTTTGCAGTCCTCAGCGAACAGCGGGTGCTTCTGTGAACTCCTCTGCCATCCCAAAGCGCTCACAGTAGGTCAGTCTCACAGGTGGTCAGTCTCACGGTAGACTGGCCTAGCGGACCTGCACACTCCGCATCCAGACTGCAAATGAATCACGCATGTGCTAAGCCACATGTTGTCCCTGCCCTGGTTTACAGAGTGAAATAAATACTCTGCAGAAATGTAACTTCACTGTCACACTGAAATAAATCCCCATATTTTACCCAGTCACTTACTCACCCCCAAGTGAAACCCTAGCTATGTCTAAACTATACTGTAAATACCGAGAGAAGTGGGAATCAAACACTGAGTTTAAAGGCTGGTTGAAGCAGTTTACAAGTCTACAACTCAAGAGTGGTTGATAGGGTGGAGGGAATGATGAAGAGTTGGATGGAGCGATGCAGGTGTATTTGGTGGAGGTAATGACGAAGAGTTGGATGGAGCGATGCAGGTGTATTTGGTGGAGGTAATGACGAAGAGTTGGATGGAGCGATGCAGGTGTATTTGGTGGAGGTAATGACGAAGAGTTGGATGGAGCGATGCAGGTGTATTTGGTGGAGGTAATGACGAAGAGTTGGATGGAGCGATGCAGGTGTATTTGGTGGAGGGGTGGACGGATGTGATACTGCAATTGTTACACCTATTGTTTATTATTGTATATATATTCTTAATATATCCATATCTGATTAATCAAATTCTCCAGACTTTTCCTTGTTTCTTGTCTCTCAAACCATCGAAATAGCTTATCTTGTTGTGATTTAGTGACTCTCAATAGTATATTCATCATACATCATCAGAAGCTCTCTGGCTCTCTATGTAGATACGATAACGAGCAGCAGTTACAAATACACAATAATGCTTTTAGCGACTTTTACGACAACCAATAGCTACTTTCCTTCCTGAGGAGTCGGCAACGCTGCCCATCGCTCCTCCAATCAGAAACAATGCTAGCCGTTGGGTCCATCCCAAGTCACCGTAGTTACCCGAGGTTAGATTTTCAATCTGATTTCTGGATTTCTCTTAATAAATCGTAAATAAAGGGGTTTCATCTTTCTCCGTCTTTTTTTTGGCGTGCATTGTTTCAAACGCAAACTGAATTGACCGTAACGAAGTTTGACAGAAGCCAATGTTGAGTGTTTTTTACTGACCGCAGCTCCAACTGACGAGGTGTTTGCACAAAACAGACAAGCAGACTGTTTATGTCAGATTCATGTGTTTTCAGGCTTTGTAGCCTTTTAGCGAAGCTAACATTTTACGTGGGCCACCAACAAGCCAAACACTTACAATGTGTGCACATCTCCAAGGGATAACTGGCTTCATTTCCCTGAAAAATAAGAGAGAAAAGTGTGGGTGAGAATGACTGCCTGTTCAATAATACAACAACATTATTGTTTGCCGTGACAATCAAAAAGTACACCATCATAGGCCTACTTATTCGCAAACATGGATTTGAACAGTTGGAGGACATAGAGGAAGCCTTGTGGAAAGACGTTGATTAAAGGGAAACGGTTAATCGCACACCCTTATGAGAAACCGTGTCAAAACGTTGAGAAGGCTGGAGAAGATCAAGCGTCACATTATGCCGAAGCATTCTGTAGTCTGTGACTGTTGCATAAATACACTAATACATAAGACGTAAACAGCTACATGTCCTGCTCTTTAAACGTCAAGAAGGACTTGAAACCTCACTGGCTACCCCACTGCTTCTGTTTATCTCCAAGAAGTGGCGTTCTCCATTATGCATGAGAACAACAGAATGAACTGGATTCTGCCAGCCCTGGAAATTAGGGCAACCCACTGCCGCATCTCTGTGGGACATACAGAAAATGAAAAAAGGATGAAGGAGGGCTGTAGCTCTGCCCATAAGATAAAGACTGAGACCTTAACCAGCCATGAACTCCAAAAGGTCATTAACTCAAATAGGTTGAACAGTGGATCTGTAAATAACTCGTCGATGAATCAGTCTCTATCCATCGCAATCTATATCTCTACACATGGGTGGAGGTTCTCTCTGCGATGCCGTTAAATAATTCTGTTTATAGCTCTAGGTTATATTATTTCTTGAGGCCTGTACTTGTACTTCTGGTTATGTGTTTGTACTGGTTCAGCAAAAAATACCCCAAGTTGTAAGTATTTGAGTGAGCATTGGTGGCTAACCATCATCATCTGCCAATTCAATCATTTTGAGATTTTTAATCAGACTGCACCGTTCAGTATGGCTAAACAATGTCAGCAATAACCAAGACAAAACCATACAGCCAGGTAATTCCTTTCAAACACACACAATCTTAAGAAAGGGGACCTGCCAATCTGCATCGACCTGCCACATCCAAGGGATCCTTCAGACAGACGGATGATGACCACCAATCCAGTCTCATAACATATCTGTCTCTCTTTAAACCATAACAGTAAGTGGAAGGAAAAGATACTTGCCCGACATTTGAGGCAATGCAACAGTAAAATTACATTTAAAATGACACTCAACAACAGTAAAATAACTCGTCATAGTGAGTTTCTTTCGAAGGCAGGGATGACCATAGGATTTCAAGGGATTAGGCCTCAATATCCTTGCAACACATGTGACTGTTGCCATTTCCGATGACCAATCTGTTGGTGTTTTGGTGAGTGTAGTGGGGTTTACCATCAACTCATAAGTACGTCATCAGTTGACTGAGGGGGGGGAAATGGCATCGCCATGACAACAACAAACAGGTGTCTGTATCCTGTAGCATCTTCCAAGTTAAAGTCCTGTAGCATTGATGCTACAAGGGAGCCGTGTGCCTCTTTGACTTCAAGCCACACAAGATAGAGCATTAAATTAAAGTGGATTGAGGGTTTAGGATTACATCTACTTGGTGTAAGGTCACATCGTTGTGGCAACAAAACAACAGGAGAGCAAGTAGAAACAAACTATCTAAAATGAATTGAGCACAAGGCTAGGTTTTGATCTTAACCATGCACTGAAACTCATCTTAAATAACAAATACACAAGCATTTTTCGTGACAAAGACGTGATATAAATGACTTTCGTGTCATGACTTTACTGGGTTTTGCAGTAGGAATTGTTAGTGGGGTGAATTTATTTCTGATCTAATTTCCCCCATTGTTTTATCCAATACATTTGCATTAGTCATTTGGCACCTGCTGTGAGCCCTATAAATATCAAGCCAAAAACCTTTGCTTTGCCGAACAGAACATTTACTGTTGAGCAATACAACAGTCGACTGTCATATGTTGTTGAAGGTTTTCCTGTGTGGAGGATGGGGGTGTCATTTAAAAAATATAAGTACCAGAATAATTTTGCACTTTTCCTATTTTCATTTTCATTTAAAAGTTAACTCAATATTGGTGACGAGCCAAATACACACATTTATAAAATAATCCTTTATTTGTCTCTCAGTGGGGAAATGGCAGTTTGCAACAGCAGCAGGGTACAGTACAGCCCTCAAGAGTAACCATTTTAAATATAAAAACACAAGATACAGGGAATTCTATAAAATAAGAAGATACGTATCTAAGAGTATAAAATAGTAACATCATATATAAAGTAAGTGAGATTTAAGTGTGGTGGCTGCTGCCATGAATACATCAGGCACTTTTTACAATGCATGTAAAATCCTTATTAGCTTTGACTGACGTGTGTCATATCACAGCAAAACTTGATACAATGACTTCAGTGCATCTTTTCAATACGACGAGGCATTCAAATGCATCCAAATGTGGCCGACAATCCTCCATATATAATTTTATAGTATTTCCAAAATGGCCACTAGCTGTAATGATGCCACAAACTTGTGTGACATTATAACACCAAAAAGATGAACGTATCTCACTGTCCGTTCTATCTCCCATGCATACATACTGAAGCTGAAATTGTACAGCATTCTGAATCAATCTTAAATCGGATAATTTCAATGTACAGTAACATAACAGAAACTGTATGTTCAGTACTGCTTTAAATCAATGCAATCATAGTTGCAAACATACACACATCACAATGCAGGTAGTGTTTAATGAACAAATGGCACCCAGACCCATAATATAGGCAATACGTTGTATAGATAACAATTATTACAGTGTCACACGGTAAAACTTGTTGTATTCACGCTGTCATTTCAGAGCTCTCGTGCAGGAGGCACAACCAGGAAAATGTGTCCATAGTGTATTTTGTGACCAGCATTAGCTTTAGCCGTTTTGGATCTGCGCTTCAAAAGCCAAATCTTGGTCTGAATTGTCTAAATAGTGTCATTTGTGATAAAGTGAAGAGGTGACAATCTATAGCTTTTGCCATTTGGTTGCTCGCGGCTTCGGAAACCATACAATGTTTCACTTTTCCCCCACGAGCTCGCGCCATTATCACTGTGCTTAGCTGGCGAGCTAGTTGACTGGTTTCTTCCATGTAAATGAGATAACATAATTCTTAACAGTATCGGCGTTTTTTTAAAAGGAGAAGAATGGACTAAAGCAGAAAAATGACACGGTTTGAAGAATGACAGTATTTGCATACTGGCCACAAAAATATAACAAGACGCTCGTGGGGTCTAAACGGTGGAAGAGCAAGCGGGCTGTCTGATCGCCTTGGGTGCTGTGCATGCGTACCGTACGAGATTGTGTACACATTTGGTTAGCTCTAGAATAGCGTTATGCACATATTTTTACTTACCATTCTGACGATCTGGGTCTTTGATCAAAGCGCGAAGACGGTAAAAACGAAGGGCAATGTTGCACAAGCAATGAAGGCTATGATTTTCTGATTGTCGAAAAGACCCGGTTTACTCTGTTTCGTGGTTTCTCGCCAGTCGACGGATGACGGATTCACTGCAGTAGCTCCGCAGAGAGGGAGAAGAGGCAGAGGAGGGTGTTGGTGTGGAGAGCGAGAGAGGTTGAAAGGGGAGTAGGGGGAGGTGCAAACTGTACAGTACATCCGGGTACTCCTCCTCTCCTATCTCTGTCTTGTCAAACAATACAAACGGCAACATATACATTACATATAATCATCTTCGTATCAAGCGATGCATATGAATGCGCTACGACATGATCTTTAGTTGCGAATTGTTTGTAGCGTAGTGATTAACATAGAACGAGGAAAAAAAACAATGCACGCGACATATGGTCTGGTCTGCAGACTGGGATGTGTTTTGTGTTCTTTAAAACATTTCAAACCACTTACTCTTCTAAGCCAGTTATTGAAGAGGGTTCAAAGAACACTTGCATAACTGCATGTGTCTACATACAAAACCAAGCAGGTCCTGAATCAGCGTAAAGAACACACAACTTAGAAACTAGTGCCACATTTAATGCACCATGCACCATGCACAATGCACAACTTAGAAACTAGTGCCACATACTGTTTTCAAGTAAGGGTATATCGGTTTATTTTTCGTCTATTGTACACTTTTTCATTAAATATGTAAGGAACAGAACATCTAGGCAATTTGATACCAACGTTTCCATTAAAACGAACAAAAAACGTTTTGGCATAGAATGGTTCAGCCATGCACCTTGTGATGAGATTTGACCAAAGCACAAAGTAACAGGAGCAGAAGCACTTGGATCCAGGCTAATGCATGTTTCAACTGTCGGAACATAAAGAATACAACTAAAAGCCACCTTGCTTGTTGATGAACTGGATCGCAATTGTGCTGTTCAGAAGAGAAGACCTGTTCAACACTAACACT
Organism: Protosalanx chinensis; assembly: GCA_030340685.1. Lineage (NCBI taxonomy): Eukaryota > Metazoa > Chordata > Actinopteri > Osmeriformes > Salangidae > Protosalanx > Protosalanx chinensis. Next base: position 6,146,371 of record CM059342.1, on the reverse strand, counting down.
AACAAAACAGAGAGAAAAAGCATCCTACAACCATTCACACACACAACACACACTTCACAAGGAATAAAACTGGTTAAGTAGTTAATTTCTGTGATATCTATGTCATCCACAGGTGTCCTGGATCCTGGTCCTGGAGGGCCAAAGCTCTGGTTGGAGTTGCTGGATCCTGAAGACAGTCCCCTTCACCTGATGTCCTACTGTGTTTCAGTTCCTGAAAGACTATTGCAAATAACCTCCAAGACCAGTATCACTAAATGCCCCCCCCCCCCCCCCCCCCCCTCCCCAGCCCTCCCCAGCCCTCCCCACCCCTCGGTTAACTGTACAATGATAGTGCTTGTTCTTCAAACATGCCTACAGTAAGGCTTTCCTTTTTAAGCAGATGTTCAAAAATAGTCATAGTGCAACTCATCTCCTTCGCTTGGTTTCTTGTGGGGGTGTGAGAGTGATGCGTTGATGTTTCCGGGTCGTCAGTTGAAGATCTCCTTGTTGATCCACATGAGACTGCGGGTTTCGTTAGGCTTGCACTCATACTCAATGTCGCTGAATTTGTTTCCAAACTGGCAGTGCTCTCTCTTGTAGTAGTTATAATACTTCACCTGCCACACTGTCTCAAACTGGCCAGCTTTTGGAAACTGCAAAGGAAATAACATGGACAAAGAGAGACAATGATTTTAAATCTGGCCTGGTTGATGGAGTGATGAAAAGATGCAGCTGCAGACCAACTCCAAATCTTAGAATGGCTGTTCAATTCTTTTATCGCCTCACAGGCCAAAAACCCTCCTTCAAGTTCACATGTAGTCCATTATGTTCCTGACAATTATTAATGATCCGAAACCAAATCTATGCATTAACGCAATTGTATCTTGGAGGTCTACAAAATGGACTGTAAACCAGAGGGTCAGAATGGACATGTGTTTTTACATTAGTATTGTGAGGTTTTGTGTGTAGACTTATTCAAAAGGGAAATTTAATATTTAATAACTGTTTTAAGTCAATGCTACAAAAAAAATGAAAAATAAGGGATTGTTTAATATTTTTCAATATTTTATATATATTATTTGCTCTTCTTTTAACTGTTGATCTTGAAAGATGTGTAATCGTATTGACTTACCGCAATGCTGACTTGAACAGGTTGCCTATCTCCACTTTTGGTGTGAGGCACACCCTCTGTGTCATATTGCCCATGATACACCACTGACTCTTCATCTTTTGACTGCTGTTCCAGTGGGAAGGTGATACCTCCGATATTCATGGACCTGTGAGTCCAATAGAACACAGCCAGTCAGTACCACAGCCCCACCCATCTGGTGCACAGCCCCATTTCAACCGTTTGGTCATTTGTGGAAGTGATATGAATTATCAGGCCAAACTGGTATTTTGACATTTACCTTTACTTGATTTAATAAAACATGCATCCACAAACGTCAATACATAATTTATTAACACAAGCTGTATCCGATGCAGGCCTGCAGAGGGCTCCTCAATGCGAACAGGCGTTCCTTTGTAATTGTATAGCTAAATGATGAAGCACACGCTACCAAAAATACAATATCTAGATTTTTTTTCTCTCCCATAGAATACGCTATTCTTTCTAGACAAATATGAGGTCGCCAAAATTAAAATGCAGTTGTTTATTTAACGGTCGTTAAATACCTAGGTTAAATATTAGAGCAGACGCACTGTTCATTCATTTAGGAAGGATTTCCTTACTCTGTGGTTTTTATACACTTACGTGGCTTCAGCTTTTCCTGGCTTCATTACGACCTCAATTTTGTATTTCGATCCTGTAAGCAATTTTATTGTCCTGCTCTGCCCAAATCTCGTGCCATCCACCTTGAAAAAAACCGGTCCGTCATTCGGTTGGATTTTAAGTGAAATTGATATATTTATTATTGGTGGAACGTCATCCATGGTTCAAAAACAATGTAAACCGTCCTTTTACAATAAAAAAAGCAAGCGGAAAGGAAAGATGCTGCAATGGTGTCTCTCCAGAGGATGCTGTGACGTGTGACGTGTACAGCCCCGAGCACGTGCAGCCTCGCGCACAGTCACCAACAATAAACCAACACAGCATCATAGCATCATAGCGTGTGTCCATCAAAAGTATCATTGGAGTGAACATACAGTAATCCCAAATCCAAGCATAATCATAGAATACATCGTACAAGGCTCATTGTTAAAATGACATAGGCATGCGTTCATTTTGTCGCTACTTGTCAGACTCATCACCTTTAGTTTAGGTCTCAGTGAACTCTGAAATGGCCATGTCCCCTGAAGGGGTAATGGGGAGGCTATTAACTATCTCCACTTTGGCCTTGTGTAGAGGAAGCTATGTGAATTTATTTTCAGTGTGATTCCATTACACGTAATTTAGGATGTAGGCAATGGAAAGAAAAGGCTCAGTTCAAAGACACACAAAAGCAAATACTAAAATGACCATATTTTATTTATAGTGTGGACACAACTTTCATAAAAAATATTTGACAACCACGATTATTCTTCTTAATAAAAATATGTAAAAATACATAAATCAACATAGTTTTATGTTTGCCATAAAACAAGCACAGTAGCATAATATAAAAAAGAATTATATCAACAAAATTAAGTGCTTCATAATCATACATACATCTAAATAAGTAGCCAATGACTGATATTTTTTTAGCATCATAACTATCTTTCTAGTTCAGCTTCTAGAATCTCGCCCCATGTTTCAACATCCAGTGGACACATGTATGTGTCATGAAGTTCATCTGCACAGCGAACATTGCTGTATCTTCCTCTCAGCCAGTCCCTCTTCAAAAAGCTTCTTTTATAGTTCCGCACCAGTGTGATCTAATTTAAAAGACAGAAAAGAAAGAGAGAAAAAAGGTAAAAAGAATGAATTGCGTAATTAGGTGCTCAATCATGTTTAAACATCTCAAATGTGTTTTTTTGGAAGAAGATATCCTATTATCTTTTAGTGAAGGACATGAGACCTGAGACCCACCTTCCATGGCATTCCACCCTGCCTGTCCCTGTCAATCTCTCGCTGACAGATGGCTCTTACCACCAGACAGTGATATCTCCAAATATGATCACTGTCTTCAATAATACGGTACCACAGTTTGCAGGTTTGCAAAGCATTGCATAAACTGGGAGTGTCCAGCTGGTTGAATATTTTCAAGCTCATTTCAGTTGGCAGAGCTTCTGCAAAGTTGTGGCAGGGCTCCTTACTGAAGTTCAGGGTGGGTCTATCCTCAGAGTAGCTGTTTGAACTGTTTTTGCGGACATGCTGCATGACTCAGCGTCCCAAAGGTTTTTCCCTGAAAAATCTTCTCCTGATAGAGAAAAGGTGATGATAGGAAAATTATAAGAGCCATCACATAATGTTGAGCCACAGTCATGGTTCAACAAAGCCTACATACATTTACATTTAGTCATTTAGCAGATTAGATTAGAGGCCAACTGCCCCAAATAAAATACCAACAATAATTTAGCCTATTCGAATTTTATTTCATATTTCATTACCGACCGATCGCACCTTTCAATGGGACCGATTATCCTTTCAATGTTACTAGCGATCTAAAAGCATACACAATTCTTACAGTTTAAGAATACCATGTACAATGCACTTGTCAACATAATACTGCATGGAATATGTGAAACGCATGAAATTAAATAGCAATCCAGAAAAGATTACCTGAGTAGTATTGCACCACTCTGACAGCTCAGGATTTAAATGTCTCAGTTCAAAAAACTGTTTACATCCTGAAGCATGTCGTACTGCGCATGCGTACAGTACACACTGGCTGTCGTTGATAGGCTATTTATGAATAAAATATATAATGCAAAATGTATATATGTTTTGAGTTCAAGTTCATTTACAAAAACATCAACAATATATTCAGTTTCACATAAATAACATTAACAATAGAAACTGGGTGGGTAGGACTGCTCGGAAAGGAACGCATGCGCATCAATAGCCGGAAGTACTCCAACATCTTCAAGAGAAGTTGGCTCGAGCCACACAGAAGGTATTCATACATACACAATAACAGTCATATAACTTTCAATTTCAGTTTTAATGCTAAGTTTATATTGCATTATAATTCATAAAATAAATTATAGCTTTTATGAAAGAGAAGTATTGTCCACAAATACTCACGTTATCTTGCTACCTTGATGACAATTTATCACATTTCGATAGACCCTAGATGGCTTTGTAACAACTTTCATATTCTTATTCGCTATTCACTACGTTTACAATTGTGGTGGCTTGTAAATAAAGCAATTATATTAGACCTTAAACTGGAAAAAAGTATGTGTGGTTCTTCCCAACATACTGCATCTAACCATGCAGCAACATCTTTATGATCCTAGATGGCAGGCTTCAGTCTCGTGCCAATGGAAGACGGTGGGAGTCCGGTTCCCCTGCCAGAGGGGGAAACTGTTTTAGGAAGGGGGCCGTTTCTCGGGGTGAGTTACTCTTAAAACAAACTGACAGGGGGCAAGCCACATGTGGAACCTATACCTCAAATAACCTAATTGAACCAATCCAAAATTTTGGGCTATTATCTCCATTGTTGAAATAATATGGTGGGACATCCTTGTTGCAGTGCTGAATTAGACCAACAGATGTCCCTTTTAGACAGAGTGTAATGACAGATCCTGTGAATAAGAAGGATGCACCTTTTGATGACTAACTGATTCCTATTTCATTTACACACTGTACATGCCTGATATGAAGGGAATCACAAAAGTCAATTGTCTCAGTTATGTTACATGCATAAAATAATAAAGAATGTAAGGACACTGCATGCAATGCAATGCGATAAGGGCAGAAGTGTATACCCAGTATAAAATCAAATAAATGATCAGTGTTTTGGCCAAACTGTAATTATTTTCTTTAACAGTGGGCATATTTTTGTTCAGTGTTTGAAATTGTTCTCGTAGTGGATTCTATAATGAGTCTCGTGTAGATTGTTGTCTTGAAACATATCATATTTTACTGTCAAATTATGCATGTTCGATTACTAGGCTAATTACTAGGCTTTTAGATTCGATTCGATTCAACTTTAATGTCATTACACAGGTACAAGTACAGCGTAACAAAATAGAGTTAGCATCCAACCAGAACTGCAAAACAGTTATTACAACTGAATATAAATGTAATTGTATACTCAGAATATACACAGTATGTACAGTATAATCAGAATATACAGAGTATGTACAAATGAAAGTGATTTGGTGGGGACAAATGTACAGCTGTATTGTACAAGATGATACAGTATTTTTAAAACTGCACTCATTTCTGGTGGTCCCTCCCTTTGACACTCTAATGGAAATGTGATCATGCATCCATATTTAATTCCTCCACTTAATCCACCTCTTTCATCCTAGGTTAGTGACAAAAGAGTCTCCCGACAGCATGGACTGCTCGAAAACCTGGATGGGCAGTTGCGCATCAAACCGGTAGGTTTCCCGGGTCTTTCATGAGTGCTTGAAGTGTGTGCATGTTGCCCTCATTAGTGGAGAAGTGCACAGGCAGGTCATTGTTTGCCTTTATGGAAATATGACATCAATCGTGCTTATTCTGTATGGATCAAAACACACCGGACCCCTCTGAGGTCCTTAAATTATCTTCATAAAACAGAAATATCAATCCATATCGTTTACAGGACTCACTAAATACGTGTGTTGCCTTAGGATAACAGCTACAGGGAATGAATTAGAGCTGTGATTTAAAGGCTGAAGCTTTATCAATGAACGATAATCGATCTTATGTGGCAAGACAGCAAGTGTCTTTCCTCAAACAAACAGGTGTTTCTTTTTTTGGATTCCAGACTCACTGCAACCCCTGCTTCTGTCAGTCCTCACTGGACGACTCCCCTCAACCTCTAGACAGGAACCAGTGGCACACGCTCAAAGATGGAGACATCTTCTCCCTCCTCCCGGGGAAATACATGTATAAAGTTGCGGTTGTCGACAAGGATGATGGCACGATCAGGTACTTACACACTCAAAACAACTTGGCAACCCACCACTCCCTTTTTAAAGCTTCACTTTCAGTTAAGCCTAAATATCCTTCAAGCGTTGTTGAAATCCCTGATGGATCAAGATTGTTGTGTCGAATGCGTAAGCAAACCATTGTGTAAGGCCATTAATATTAGAGGCTTAGCAGTGTGGTAGCACTACTTGTTCACAACAGTAAGCATCTTCGTTCTCTCGGAGTCACAATCCTGGTTTTTGTTTTCTCTTCTCGCTTTTATCAAAATGTCCAGGACCTGCTGAAGGTGCTGATAGATTCATTAAAGTATATAGATGTTTTTGTTTTAAGAATATTGTATATTTTTTCCCTATTTTCAGAGCAGTTTTGGACTGAAAGTTATGGAAACATTCACCTCACTCATTCCGTCGCAATCCCTCTACACTTGTTATTATAGGCCACGTATTTCACTTAAGGTCTTGGCAGGACAACCCCTAACGTCTTAATATGCTTTCAGGACAGGCTTTAAGATATAAAACCAGATTTAGGTACAGGCGCTTTGGTTGGACAACGTGGCAACTAATGGATTTTAAATATGGTCGTTTGTATTCATCTTAAAGTCAGACCTTTCATCTTTTGCGGTGTGGATTGACTGACTATTGACAGCTATTTGGGAAAGGGGAATCCTTTTTTTTTTACTGGACGGCTAATGCTTACAGTTTTGATGTTATGTTATGTTTGGGGGGGAAAAAGCTAAAACTGCTCAAGCTAATGTAATTAGCGTCTGAATTGCAGAGTTTAGAGTGGGTCCATCTTGTGTTGGAGAAACAACATCTATTTCAGTCATGTAAAGGATGGCCCATAGCTTTGACATGTTGGTTGTCTTACAGAAACAGCCAAGGCTATCATGAGGACTGCAACAAGTCACCTGTCTTACCTGAGCCAAGTACTGAGGAAGCTCATCTCACCATGCTTGAAGGCAAGACATCCATACCACGTCACCCAAAAAAAGTACCAGACACACTGACGGCAACCACAGCCAAGAAGCAGGACCTGTTTGTCCAAGACCCAATGCTAAACCAGGTTAGAACATCTGCCCAGTTGGTATGGAACAATTAAATTAACATTCGTCAACATTAACGTTGACGTTTTTCGAACAGAACAACAGCTATGTTTATGTCCGGTTCTCTTTTCATGTAGACCAGGTCAGCGATTGTAGAGTCCAAAGAAGAGCAACCAAAACCCCAAAAAAGGGTTTTACCTGCCTGGATGATGGCAGGCATCACGACTTCCGAAAGCCCTTCAACCTCAAAAGGTATCTTTTGACATCTCCAGCTCACAATTCTGCAAAGAACGTTCTGGAACAGGTGTAGGCAACCCTGGTCCTCGAGAGCCATAGTCCTTTCGTTTTTAGATGTTCCTCTGCTCCTCTGATTCTAATGAATGGGTCATTATCAAGCTTCATAATAACCCAGTCATTAGAATCAGGTGTGAATTAGCAGGGAAACATCTAAAACCTTCAGGACAGTGGCTCCTGAGGACCAGGGTCAGGGGGTGGGGGTGGGGGGGGGAACCCACTGTTGACGAACCTGGAAATGAGAATGAGCCACTCATTTTTCCGTCCTTATTCAGATGAGGAGTCGAGGAGTTTTCCAAAGCTCATGTCTTTGACTTGAATTAGCTTTTTTTGCAACCAGCTTGATGATCATGCTGTTCTCCTAAAGAGATCATGGACAAAATCTTCTTTCAAATGAGTTCTCATTTAATTCAATAAGCGTTTTATATTCATCATTTATATTTGTTTATATTTCTTCCAAAAGAGTATGCATTAATATATATTAAACCCAGATTCAAATAGCTTTTAACAAAAAATGTAATGTGCTGAAACTATATACTGTCTGTTGTCTCGGGGTAGTGCTACTACATAAAATAACAGAAACCATATGATTTGTGGTAGTGTATCTGACATTACATACAATAATTTTACAGTCAAATGATGCATTTCAGATCAAAACCATTACTTTAACTCCTATACAGTGCCTTGTCAATACGTATTCGGCATTTCAAAACATTTGCGTAAAACCTGATATATAGAAATCACATCACAATCCATGGACTAATTTGCAAATGAACACACAATCTTTCCATTGAAACAAGGCAGTAACATGTTGGTAAACGGTGCATTGTTGCATTTTGGACCCTGAACTAGGCTCCTCTGGAAAGCGAAGCAGGGGAACGGCGAACTCCTCGGCCAGCCTGGTTGTGGGTACATCAAAGCCGGGATTGGCCACGGAGCCTTTTTATTCTGAGGAGGAGTCGGAACGCAGCCAAGTGGAGCGGCCCAGAAAGAGGAAGAAGAGTGATGAAGATGAGGTAGAATCACTTGAGTCTTGTCACTCCATTTGCTTTGTGTTCTTCACATAGGTCCCTATTCATTAGTCGGGTCTAGTTTTATGAAGGCATAAAACTATAGAATATGATAAATCAATAGTAAAATATAGATTCGGTACAATTGCGAAGGGGGGGGGTTATGCAAGCTTACAGTCTGGATGAGGTTCAGTCATTGGAAGTATGTTTTCACCGAAACGCTGTCATTGTTGGTACTCAGCTTGCCGCTCCTCCGCCACACCAAGCCAGACTGGCCGTCAGCAAAATGGAGGATGGTGAAGAGTCCGACAGCATAGACATGGAAGCAGAAGATGATGGAAAGAGAAAAGGAGAAGCCACACCCACTGGCAGCAGCAGCTCAACTTGTAAAGAGAAGTCGGAAAAAGGGCAGAGGACTAAGCGTAAGGAGTCAAGCCCAGTGTCTGGCCCTGGTGAAGCCAAAGAACATCCTAGAACACGCTGCCCCTATGGAAAGGAGTGTTACCGGTACGTTCCAAGAGAATATTCTGTGAAGACACAATCAGGAAACAATTTAGAAGCACATTAAATGAACTGTGTACCCCATTTCAACAAATAACATAGATGGGATATCATAAATCAATTTACATGAATGCCAAATTTGTCCAGTATACTTAAACTGGGCAGCATGTCACACAAAGCTAATTATTTTCAGTGAAGCAATTTCTCTAGCAACTGTTTATCAAGCAATGTGCTGTGTGTTGAAGGTCTTGTTTACTTTACGAAGATAAGGAACAGGTAGAATAATATCGCATGCTGCTCTGGATAAGCTTTATTATACTGAAAAGTATAACTACAAGGATTAAACAAGACCTCAGGTTGTACATATGAAAGACCAGTAATCCATTTCCAGTAGTTTCTAATTTTGCATGAATTACTATATATAATAATTTACCTGAGAGTAACTAAAACACCAGCCACATGAATCATTCAAAATCCTCCCATAATATACAATATATATTAATAATAACCAGTCAACCTGTTGGATTGAAGCTGCCTTGAGGTTTCAATACGTCTTGAATCTTTCTAGAAAAAATCCACTTCATTTCCAAGAATGCAGTCACCCTGGTGACCCTGACTATGAGGAAGACTCAGAAGACGAGGATGAAGATGATTCAGATCGGCCTGAATGTCCCTATGGAATAGACTGCTATAGGTATGGTAGACATTGACAATTATATTTGTTTATTTTGTTGTATTTATAAGATGATTTCATTGATTGTGATTGAAAAGGAATACATGTAAAATGAATAAAGGAGTCCGTTTATTGTGAATTGTTATTAAGGAATTAAATTAGAAACGACCTGCTTAAGTAACAGGATCGTTTTTAAGATTCTTTTCATTTAGGCAATTTACATTCTAAAGTCTGTTTTAAGTTTGTTTTTTATTTACAGGAAAAACCCACTCCACAGGAAAGAATACAAACACACTACAACCCGAGGTATGTTTATTCCACTGCAATATTCATTTAATTGTGGTTTTTAGTTCCAGTAAAAAACACAACGAATAAACAAGTACTTATGCAGAGCAGGCCTGTGTTTAAAACTGGTGGTGGAAAATCTGAAGACACTGTGTACTTGAATAGTCAGGATGTCAGACTATTACAAATGATTTATTGTGTATCGTAGATTATCCAACAGAGCTCAGTTTGATTGATCTACCAGAGCATGCGTACCGCTTAGTGTTTCATTCAGTCAAGAGTGATACCGACTCGAACACACACCCAGGGCCCTATCATTACTATCTGGCACCCGACGCACAGCTGATTTTTCCGTAGACAGACAAACGTCAGTAAATTAGGGCATGAACTCGCGCTCCAGGGGGTGGTTCGGCAAGAAAAGGAGGCATGTTCCGGTACAAACGTTCCCTGATGCTATTTTGCAGTTCCATAAAACCATTCCATCGCTGACCTGGAAAAGGGTGGTTAAAAGTCAGTGGGGCGTTATTCAAATGGTATTTTAAGGACGCAGGCTTGGCCATAATGTTGCTTGTGCACAACGCGCATGCACTCTGCTTCTCTTATCTACAGACACAGTGGTTCCCATTCTTGCAAACATAATTACAGGGGAAAATATTACCAAACGAGGGAAATATTTGTGGTGCCTATGACGATGTGAAAAAGGCTATCTTAAATCTAGCGTACACATTGCTTACACACTTTTTACACAAGCCAATCAGATTTATCTCGGATCCATGCCAGAAGGGAACACTGCAATTAAAACTTGACACCCCCAAAAAATGTAGTTTTTGCAACAAAACCATACACTAAAGCTCCTTTAGAATTACTCTGTCAATATCACCAGCTACACTTGATGGGCTTTATTTTACATGTATTCATTTTTAGCAGACGCTTTTATCCAAAGTGACTCACAGTAAGTACAGGGACATTTTCCCTGAGGCAAGTAAGGTGAAGTGCCTTGCCCAAGGACACAACATCATATAGCCACAGCCGGGGATCGATCTCACAACCTTCCGATCATGAGGCCAACGCCTTAACCTGCTGAGCCATCTGACCCCCCCTCTTATTTAAACACTGCCGTGTTTCAATTTTTATTGTAATTTTCTCAAACTCAGCGGTAACATGGGATTTTGGACATGTGAAATGTCTAACGTAAGAAAACGTGTGAAGCGTTTTGCCATAAGTGTGTTACAGAATTACAAACCATGTCCAAAGATGACAATGTCTAAGCGATGATTACACTGTGCTTAATGTACGCTACAAGAAGTTCGGACATTGATGCCATTTTGTTTTAGTGTGTAAAGCAATGGGCAAAAACTGTAGACTAACTGCATATCTACCATCCCCATCAAATACAACATCAGTCTCCGGCTGTGAACTGCTCCTGATGTGCACCTGGTAAATCCACCGTTATAAAAGCAAACTGCCATGGAACATGTTCTAAACTAATAATTATCTAACGGGTGCTGTGGGCCATGTTGTGTATTTGCTTTGCAGATCCACTCAATTGTAAACCAACCAATCAGCATGCAACTCATCTAAATATTAATGAGCATACATTATAATGGGGAATACTGTACCTCTTGTTTCATTCTTGGGCTATTTTCAGGGTCGCATTAGAGTGTATAGAACATAACCTGGCCATTCCCAGACCGACCAATGCTACATACTGGAGACCCTAAGGAACAATGCGAAACCCAATAAAATCAGTCAATAACCCTTTTAAACCTTGAATGTTTAGAGCACATAGATTGCCTTGGCTCACTTGTTGAGTGGATATGATACAAGTTATCAAACCCTGAGTTAATAATGATGAATGAAATCTTATTTTATGTAGACTTCAATGTAGACCATAATCCACAAACCATAATAGAAGTCGTTGGAAGTAGAGTGCATGGACTGAAAATCAACTGTGAAGCCTTCAGCTGGTGTGGTTTGACTAGACACAAGGGCCACATTGAAACTATGAACCATAAAATAAAATAAAACGTTTTGTTTTATGAGAAATCATGCCCATAAAATAAAAAATACTCACTGCCAAGAAAGAACAATAACAACCTCATTTCAGCTGCAGTTGAATTATTCAGCATGTTAATTTCCCATAATCCTACCAACAGCAAAGAGGACAACACGGAGAAATGTCAACGACGATGAAGACGAAGAAGATCATTCTGGGGATGATGACAGCTTCATCAATGACGACAGCGAGGACATGGATGAAGACTCTGACTATGTTCCACCTGACTCAGGAGACAGTGCAAAGGAAGACTTCAAAAGACTCAAGAAAGAAGCCATGGCATTTGTGAAAAAGAAAAAATAACATTTTATTAATTTTTTTACTTTTCTTTTTACTTTAACTTTTTAAATCCAAAATAAAACAAGTAGAAGATTCAGTACTTGCTCTTTAATCTGTGCTCCCCAAATACTCCCTCATTCACGCAACACAAAATAAACAATTTAGTAAAAGGTTGAATGAGGACAGTTGCTCTTGTTACATTGGTTTCTATTCACTGGAATACCACTCCCACCAGTACAAAAAGCTTCCCATGATACAAGGCTAGAATTAATAGCAGTTTTTTTATGGTTTATACGTTTATTATTTGACATACTTTTACTTGAATGTTGTGCTGATTAAAGATTCTACATGGTAACACCAAGCATTAAATGTATTTGGCAAAAATACTTAAGTAGATAGTAAACCAATTTCTTTTTCATAGCGTAAGGAAAATACAAATAATATATGAATATTTAATTTTTCTTTTTAAGGGAATTTGCTTTTGCAACCAATAACCAGCTACTTTCAAAGGGGCTGGTTATGAACAGTATGAAATGCAAATACTTTCAGTATAAATCAGTTCACTAAATTTGTTCACTGATTTTAAAAACAGCCTCAGTCTTGCAAATTTACAAACGATGTATTGTGAATAAGGCCTACTATTATGACTAATTGAAGAAACTAGTTAGATTATCGACAGGCATATGGCCGTTGGGGGATCACCTCTCTCCAAGGTAAATGTAAGGTAGCAGGATTGATTGTTCATTGCATCTGAATACTATTCATTCGAGGAAGCATTCTTTCATTGATTAATTGTTCAACGGTTAAACTGGGTACGCAATGATGTTCTTAAGCACTTCTTGTCATATTTGCTGAAAGTAACTTCACGTCTTGATAGTATCCAGTGTATTGAAAGGGTTGATCAGGTTTGAAAGGTTTGATATGAAATCATTCCGACCTTTGTGCCCATCGCCCTTCTGTGATAAACACCAATCATTAAGGGATAGCCAGATGGTTTAACAAGCTATCTGTCTGTATACCCACCTGGTGCACTCTGACCCTCCCCTGCATTTGCATTAGGTTCTGAAGGCGTTTGGCTTTTAATCTCTTAAATATTTCCAATCACTGAGTTTAGTAGGTTTGCTGAAACATTTTGAACTGCATGTGTGAACCCTGCCTGAAGTTAGTTTAATTTGTTGATGTGTCTATTATTGTTTTTAATGTGTAGTCGCTACTAATTTCTTCTCTAGTGACTTATCACCTTGGGAGGACGAGACCGAGATAGAAAAGCTAAACACGGATACATTCCTACAATGAAAATGACCTTTATTACATAGAACACACAACAATATTATTTAAATCCTACTTATGAATCCATTCAAAGTTTCTTCAAAAGTTATAGCTTCACAAAACTTGAATGTGCTTTTGAGAACTGTGAAAGTGAGTCAATGCTGGGCTAGTATTCAACACACACTGATATGACTATAGCAAGGTCAAAGAAAAATGACTAGACGGATGATTAAATACCCATCCAAACCCGTTCAGATTAAATGCTAAAATGTCAAACTCAGTTGTTTTTATGTCCTCGATCTCAGTCATATTTCCTTGTGCGACTGCGTCACATGCAGTGAAGATGTTGGTCCTTCTCCCTCATCTACTTCAGCCTTGTTCCCAACAGGAGACACCATCCTGAAGTGCAGCCGGTTCACCTGCTTCAAGCCTTTAGCACTGATGTCCCGAGCGCTGACAAAGCACAGTGTGTTGATGACCCCGTTGCTCATGGCAATGCACTCGATGATGTAAAAGGCCACCAGCGAGTTCCTGTCGCGGGAGATGATGGTGGGGTGGAAGTCACGAAGCAAGGCAAAGCCGTAATAAGGCAACCAGCAAACTATGAAGGCCATCAGGACCAGGATCAACACCACCACTGCCCTGCGGCGACTCTGAAACCTCGCCTGCATCTGCTCCGTCTGGAAACCCGGCAGGCTCTTGAACCAGAGCACCCGGGAGATTTGGACGTAACACGTAGCCATGATCACCACGGGCCCGGCAAACTCTAGGACGAAGACGAAGAAGAAGTAGCAGCGATAGTAGAACTGCTGGTCCACAGGCCAGATCTGGGCGCAGAATATCTTGTGGCGTTGGCTGGCGAGGTACGTCGTCTCCGAGGTGAAGTAGGCCGAGGGTATAGAGATGATGATGGGGACCACCCACACTAAGATGATCAGACAGTAGGCTGTGTGGCGTTTCATGCGGGGCCTTAAAGGGTGAACGATAACCATGTACCTGACAGGGGGGAGAACAGTAGGGAGAACATAGGTTAGGAGGAAAACTATGTTATGACATTTTACTTCTTGGAGGACTTTGCAAATCTTTGGATGTCACTGTGCTGGACTTAAAATGAGGTTAAGTGAAATCGGAGCACCCATTTATTCATTTTAGCAGATGCTTACAGCAAACTACAAACTGCATCGAATCTGTAAGGGTTGGGGGACTTTTATGGTACACTGAATGCTACTAAGGCAGCACAAGAGGACAGACCTTCTCATCATGAGCTGATCCGGATTCAAACCTCAGTGGCTGAGTGGTAAGGGACGTTGTGTCCTTGGGCAAGGCACTTCACCCTACTTGCCTCTGAGGAATGTTGCTGTAAGTCGCTCTGGATAAGAGCGTCTGTCAAATGACTAAATGTAATGTAAACTTGTTATCACAGTGGGGATATTAGAGTACCGTGAGCATTGGCGTTGTTAGACATAATCTACTGGGGCTCGAGCCCTTATTTACATTGTAAATACTGTATATTTTTCTTTCAAGCTTGCTTCACACAATGCACTCCTCGGCTATGGAAACCCCCCTTGCTTAACATAACAATAACATAAGCTTTGGCAGAGACATGGATAGTTTATGCATTATGCAAATACAGTTGCTTCGAGCTTTGTGTATTATTGTTATTAGTCAAAATCATAGGTAGGCCTATAAATTAGAAACTATAGTCGTTTTGTAAATTTTTCTAAGAATGCCCTACCTCAATTCTGACTAGTGTGCTGAGTCCTACCCCAGTGCTGGCTCTTTGGCAGGATCCTGGAAGTCTGCAGGCATTGGTTTAAATTGTTTGTGTTGTTGTTAACTTTACTTTTACAAACATTGCTTTGAATAGTTAAGTTGCTTCACAGAGGCTTAAAATGTTGGGAAATAATTCACTTCTCACAGTTCATTTGAATTTCAAAACTGCTGAATGAATGTAAGATATTATTTTACCTGTATTTCGACGCGTGAAACCACCAGTCGTCACACTATCACAAACAGGCATCATCAATGCTGTGATTTATATGTATTATTTTATATGACCTGTCACAGCAATCGAAAAATACAATACTGAATGACCTCAAATGGCTCTGGTGCGTAAACATGACCAGTAAGATCTCACCATATTTCGATATTCCGTTATATAACCGGGACTGGAGAGTCGTGTTATACTGTACGTGCTTTTCATGATCTAATGGACAATATGAGAAGTATGGCTGGATCCTCACCTGTCAGCAGCTATGGCCAGCAGCGTGTTGGTGGACACATACAGAGACACGGTGCGTAAATAGTTGGTGGAGGCGCAGAGCAGGTGTCCATGATCCCAGGAAAGCTGCTTCACCACGTAGTAATCCATCAGAAAGGGGCAGCAGATCACCGCCACCAGCATGTCTGATATGGCCAGATTGGCGATGAGCAGATTGGTGAGGTTACGCAGTTTTTTGTAGCGCGCCAAATTGGCGATGAAGAGACAGTTTCCAACACCGCAGACCAAGATGATACTGACTAGAACTGCCGCTATAACTATGGTGGCAACAAAAAAGGCCTGACTTTGAGTCGTGTCAGGTCTCTCTTCCATGGGAATACCGTAATCCAGGTCGTTACTGTCCAAAAGATAGTCGAAATTGTCTGTCAGGTCTTGGCCAACCTGACGCGTCATGGGGAGACTGTGGTTGATGGATTCACCCATGTTGAGCAGTTACCAGCAAACCATCTGCAAAGTGAATTATTATTATAATAATAAATTATTATTACCATTGTTGTCCACCAGTAATAATTTAAAGACACACGTTGTATATGTTTACAAGACAAGAAGCAACCACAATGAATTACTGCTATAGGCGACAAAGCAGACATCTTAAGAGCAGTTTTTTTTATTGAAAAAGATTAAATAGTTATGACTCAATATAGACTTATTTGGTATTAAACTGAATTTGACCACGCGTAGAGCCCAGTCAATTCAAACTTAATTCTAAGCATTTGGTTATTTTCTTCATAAAACAAAAGTATGAATACCTAAACTAAAGCATGACCAGTTAATTTATTATAGTATTCCACAGCTTTCACTTGAAAACATTGCTATTTTTGGCATTCTATAAATGTAAACTCTTCAAGTTCAAAGGTACAGAAAGCACATTACATTACTCTGAAGATGAAAACGTCCTTACCATAACTATTATTGGCGAAATGTTCTTTTCCCAGATGTGTAATGAAAGAGGAATATGGATTGCAGCTCCTGCTCTCTCTCAATCTTCCCAAAGCGACTGGCCTGTCCGGGCTGGTGCCGCATCTCTATACTTCACACTCTTTTTCACCATCTAGTGGCAATTTCATTCCCCTCAGCGTTTCGCATCAGATAAGGTCAACTGTCACAAGATTCTTAATGCGGCAACTTAACCCTACAATAGGTCCTACTCTCCATCCAAGCACACAATTAAATAAAGGTCCTTTTTGACATTCTAACTAATCGTAAATAATAATTGCAAAGGAAGAGTGCAGAGTGCATGACGTTTTGTGTGTTCCCAAGTGTCTGATCATTCACACTTTAGAAGGCAAACATTACGATATCTAACTCTTGGCTCTTTCAATGGCTTGATGGTGTATGCCCTATATATATATATCTATATTCCAACTATAACTCCCTTAGGGAGTATATATAATATATAGGTACCCCTTTGACAAAAAAAATTCTACAAACCAATACAAATGTGCATTTGTGTCTGATCCAGATATATTCTATAGATAATACATGTCTGTAAAATGTGCACAGGAGCAAGAAAATTGAATTGGAAATGTCTGGAAAGTGAGACATGAGATAATCACTTTTTGATTGCAGGAAGATGATTATTTCAAAAGATTATGACCTACAATGGGTGAGGATGAGAACGCCAAAACATTTTTTTTTCTCTCTCTCTCGCTTACTCTTTATTTCCCTCTCTCCCCCCACTCTCACTCTCCCTCCTAATCTCTCTCTCTCTTTATCTCTCTCAGAACAGATATAAAATGTCTTCTTCAACAATAAAAGTTAAATGGACTGTTACACATTCACCAAGGAGACTATTTCCTTGAAATATTATTTTTCTAGAAGTTTAGCAAAAACAAAACACAATCCTCCAAACTATTCATTGTTATGCTGGGCAGCTATATAAACTCATAAATGTCTTCTGTCCAGTGACTGGGAGGATCAATCACCTGAAAGAGGTCGTCTTAAAATCTCCCTCAACAGAGATTATCTTGATCCAGAAGCAATGGATGTTTGGACGTGCAAAACATTCCCCCACATCCCCAAGTAAAAGCATGTTGATGCCAATAGCTATCATTTCTCAAACTAGAGTCTGACTTGACTTATTAGGTCATAAAATATAATAATGGTTGGTGTCTCTGAGACAGTTGTTGGATAAGATTTACTTCCTGAAATGACAAGACTATTAGTGAGTAGGAGGGGGTTTGGGGACGAAGATGGAAAACTTAGAGCAGACCCAGCAGATGTTTGCGTTGATAGTATCTATAAATTATTACAATGAGATAGTCATATATTTTATTCCAGACATTCATTCCATAAAAAAAAACATTCAAACTTTATTGAAAAGGCATATTGTTAGTTTCAGAAATTAAATGATATTACATTGAATTCCGATATCAAAGCAGAATGCAATGTTTCTGAAATAACCCAAGGGGAGTGTTTTAGTTATAGGCACTAAGAAATGTCATTGAAGGAGGTTCTAACAAGTTCACATCTGCCATGTAATAGCTGATCTGGTTTTGATTTTTCGGGTTTAAGGAAAACATATGTGTCCCCTCATTTCATGACAATATTGAATGTAATCCCATCATCTTTTCCCATCATTAAATGTTTCCATGGTATGAATGTAAAGAAAACTTTATCACTGAAGTGGTAGAAATTCAGAAGAGTAATGAACAGACAGCAAATAGATGAGCTGGAGAACAGTATTGTAACAGCTCCGCAAAAGTGCCCTCTTGGAAGTGACAGAATTGAATCATGTTACGTATTCATCAAGCCACTACTTGCCAACTCTGCATTTAGCTAGATGGCTTTCTAGATAACTGTAGAGTAGAAGATATTGTGGCACTATTCCTTCTATTACACATGTCAAATTTACCATTTTGGTTTGTTTAAAAAAATAAGATGTTAAGTCCTTATTAATGATCTTCTGAGTGTTAAGTCTTGTTAATCACTACAATACATTTAGAGCAGTCTGAACAAGGAGATGTGAAGTCATATGACATGGCAATTTAGAGCCACACTTTGTCTGAAGACACGTTTCATTATATGACGCTGTAGCCGGAACAAGATGTGAAAATGGAGTTATGTTTCACCAACAATAAACTTCTTGGCATTTTGGACAGGAAGGCAGGGAAAGACATTGCCCAGGCCATAACAAACTCTGGCCCCTGAAGTAGAGCCTTAATCTTTGTGGTACGTTCTCTACCTGGTGAGTCACCAGAATACCCCCAGAGAGATATATTTATTTTCTAATCTAATTAATTTGAAATTCCTACTGATCATAGCTTTTAATTGAGACCTACAGCAACAGTCATTCTTGATGAATCCCAATGCAACACGTTAAAGCAAATCTGAACTTCAGACAGTGAGGAAAGTCAGTTACACAAAGTAATTTTATTTATCGGTCTTACTAAATAAAGGATGACGGTCAAAGGTAGACCATACAATCAAAAATTAAAAAAAAGTACAAAAATGTTAATATTTTTCAATCCAAGGGCTGATCAATTTCCAAACCAAGAGTCCAACTTTGCTTCCCCTATTTAGCATTGGGGACTACTTCTTTGAATAAGTAATCTTCATGGCGCAAGTAGCTGTAATTCTGAAGCCTTGTAATGCATCCTTGGCAACGCCTGCCTGACCTTCACTTTCAAATTCAACAAAGGCGATGTCGTGTTTGCCAGGAACGAGTCGTACCTCTTTGAAACCAGGGAACCTATAAATGGAAAAAAGGTGACAAAATCAGTACCTAATACATAGATGCAACACGTGCTGTATTTACCACCCCTGCAACATTAACATTTAGAAAATATGTATATTTTCTGTGTGAGACGGTTTGCCAGTCACCTTAAGGCATGAGTGCTCAAAATACTCCAGTCAACTCATAATAACAGGAACTAATACTCACTGATTAAACAACATGGACAGCATCATTTCGTTTGTCTCTTCAGGCAAGTTGTTGAGGAATAAAATGTAGTTGGGTGGATTGTCTGGAACCTAAAATGAGAAAACAGAGACTAGTCCGTCACTGTGCCAAACAATCCTATCACCACCCAACCCTTCACAATTTCATCGATTTACAACATTATTTAAATAAACAGGCCATTACTTTGGTTGGCGGGACAAATTAATGACCTACGGCTGCTCAAATACAACAAAAAGCTTAATCGCTATTATTTAGGTAATTATTGATATCTAAATAATTGAACACTTCACAGACTTTGGAAACATGGATTTATTTTCTACTGTGGATCTTGTTGCACTTTAAATGGAAAAATGAATTTCAAAAGACGAAACGTATATAAGAAGAAATGAATCCAGCGGAAATTAAGAAAGCAGACCCTGTTCGAATGGGTCTCATGATAGGAATCCTGATAGGGAGGAAAGGTTGTTTGCCAAGCTCAAAGTAGAAAATAAGCACATTGGAAAGAACAGTTTCCCTTTTTGGGGGGGGGGGGGGTTGCGTGTTGTGAATGTGACTATGTAACTGCCCAAATAGATAGTTATGTTCCTACGGTACTCCCTGTTCACTAGCATTTGTAGCAGTGAACTGGCTAAGTAATCACAACAACCCATACAAACAAGTGGAGGGCCTGGCTGCACGGCCTGGCTGGAGTCTGGGGGTGTTGGAGAGAGGAAGAAGCACACTGGATATTCATTGGAATGCTAAAGGAAATGCTTACCTGTGTGGTTACTTGTGTGTTAGGCTGTGCATTAGATCCCTGTGAACAAGGAATTCAAGTCAGTCAGACAGTACTGGATGTGAACATTGGAACAGGTTCAAACTCGTCGTCATTCTCACCAGCGGTGCTTTCTTGGTCACGTTGGCAACTTGATCTTGAGCTTTCTTTTTCTTCTCCTTCTTCTTCTCTTTGTCGCTGTAAGTGCCTCTCATTTTAGAGATGACCTCTGAATCTGTTTTGGCATACTGTATGCGCTGAATGTAGGAAAGTAAATATGTTTAATACTGTGACGGTCAACATTTCCCTTCTATGGACAAGTGTATATACAGTGAGGCTTACCATGGGCTTATTGTAGAAAGGGAAACCCTGAAGTTGCCTGAGTGCATTTGTTGACGCAGCAAGCTCTTTAAAAACAACAAACGCCTGTCCTCGCATCCTCATCGTTTTCATGGCGACAATGTCCACAATTTGCCCAAACTGGGAGAATAGGGCATAGAGAGAACGCTTCAGCTCTGAAAGTAAACAGACACAAAGGAAATATTATTACAATCCGCAAAATTCCCCTTATATACACACTTCTGTGCGTGGGAATATGGCACAAATGAACATGATACAGATAACATGCATCCGACTTGAATTTTAAACAAGTTCAAGTGTAGTAGAATATGAGTATTTATTATAATATAATTTGTCCAATGATTGGCTTGCTGGTATCAAGATATCTTATGTACTGTAGGACAAATACTGACGCAGTCTTACCTTCTTTTTTGATTTTATCATTTACATTGTTGATGTAAATGGTGTGGTTTGGTCTAATATCCATTTTTAGAGAAAAAAGCTCCTGTAGATTCAAACAATCGTAATGAACTGTTAGAATAAGGTTAAGATACATGAATGAGCATGCTAGGCTAGTCTAGTTAGCATCATCACTCCTTGCTTTGAGAATTTCTGTCTTATAAATCAAACACCGTAGTACTCTTGGTATGGGTCAGAATGATCCAAATCACAAATTCAAGTTTAGTAACTCCACTTAATTCTAAATCAAAATACATTAAATTTGTGATCAAAGAAGACACTCACCTCTTAACTAAACGCGCTTCTCAACACAGGAAGTGAATGTGAGTGTGTTCTATTGAGTAGCTGGACTGTAGCGCCCCCCTGTGTTCAGGAGTTAAATTAATTTGACATTTAAAGCGATAAAACGTGAGAAATATAACTTGTTTTAAGGATTTCAAAATATTATTGAACGCGGCACATTAAAAAATATGCACAAAAAGTGGTCAAAACACTGACCTAAGATTTATTTTTTAACAAACGTCCTCTACACGTTTCTGTATCAGTTTTACGCCTAGTCTGATGATGACGTGATTCCGCTCCTAGAGTCTGATGATGACGTAGTTCCGCTCCTGGAGTCTGATGACTTTTTCCAATGCTACAAGTTAGCCTGTGATGCTAACAGCTGTGAGTTACAGGGAGGACCAGAGCGTCCACAGTGATGAACCAACAAGTGAAGCTATTTCACCCTGCTGATGTTGTGAAATAGCGAGCTAGTCTGACCCTGTCAGGACAATAACGGAGATCTGTCAACATCAAGGTTAAAGTCGTATTCATCTAAAGAATGACAGGATAAAGTGCTTTATTAAAGCACCGTGGATGTGCCGACAGTAGAGGGATGTGTGATGGCATCGGTGCGGGTAGCTGTCCGGCTCAGGCCGATGAACAGGCGGTGAGTGACACAGCTCACGTATGGGTCTGGTTCATAGATGTCAGTGTTTCCTGATGTACAATGTAAATAATGATGATGTGAGTAACTAGTTAGTGTCAGTGTCGCAGTGAAACATCAACATGCTTTTACATGACCCACTGACTTCATCAGCAAGGGAAAATAACATCATGGTAAATTTAACTAGGGAATATAAATTGAATGGGGTAGATGAACCATTCTCTTACACAGAGAGCATGGAGGTTTAGGGGCTAACATGTAGGGATACTTTTCCAATGATGACAAATATGAGAAAACTTCACCAGTGTTATTTATTTCCATCCTCATTCTGCAAGCTTTCGATGTTGACCCTTAAACTTGATTAGAGTTAATATCATACGTGGGTATAAAGTATAGAAACAAAAAAAATCTCAAGAAAGTTAGGGTTACTGAAAATAGTATCATTCAACACATGGGACTTGTATAATAACTTAAGACAGGTGGTAATTTTAATAGTAATTCATCAGGCTCATTCAATGAGTCATTGGTTAACTCAGAACCGCCCAGCTCATAAATGAGGTTTATTTGGGGTTCTCGAGGTTTGAGAGAATGTGATCATGAACATTTCTCCCAAAAAATTGCATGAAAGAATTGCATGGCTGATAAAGTTGATGTGAGAAACATGTGTGATGTCATAATGTTTGATTTCTTGGTGGCAGAGAGAAGGATCTGACGGCAAAATGCATTATCGAAATGGAGGGAACAAAGACTTCTATATCAAACCCAAAGGTGATTTACTCTAGGATTATTGGTTAAGCCTGATACATGAGTAGAT
Source organism: Protosalanx chinensis (assembly GCA_030340685.1). Classification (NCBI taxonomy): domain Eukaryota; kingdom Metazoa; phylum Chordata; class Actinopteri; order Osmeriformes; family Salangidae; genus Protosalanx; species Protosalanx chinensis. Next base: position 6,123,500 of record CM059342.1, on the reverse strand, counting down.
TTCACAGCAATGCACAGTACGCATCAGAATCATATTTATTTATCATATTTACCTACTTTTAAAACCATGTATAAGCAATGTAAGTAAACGATTAATTGTATTTTGCAATTCCTTCACCAGATGTCAGATGGATTTACTGTGGATTCTCTGAGAGAGAAAACCAAGACCTTCACATATGATTTCTCCTATGACTCCTCAGACTGCAAAAGCACCAGTTTCGTTTCACAAGAAAAGGTAAAAGAAAAATTAAACAAAGGTTTAATCTTCGTCAGAAAAATATGTTCTGCCAAGGAAATGTGAGTTGCGTTCAAATCAGATTGTTGCTCAAAGCTGATTTAAATTGTGCCTTTGTTCCACGATAATCTTAATAATGGTGGAGAGTTTTTCCCTTGTAAACTCTAGGGGTATAACAATAGATGTGGTTCATGCATATGCACCTACACGATCATATTTCTTTCCTTAGTCACAGCTGATTGGTTTCCAGAACTCTCTGTTGATATTCTACACTCTGACCTAATACAAGCATAGCTTGTCATGTTTACTTGTATCCTGTTGATGAAGTAGACTTGGGAATCTAAAATAGACTTGGGAATCCTGATTAAAATAACATTCCAATGCATTATAACATTACAGTAAACATCATTTTATTATAATGGCCCATAAGTATATAAAAAAAAACAAAGCAAATCTGTGGTGCCATACAGAAGTTTTTGTCTTTAATCTTTACTCTTATTTTAGTAATGTTGTGTTATTATCGTTAATTTATTCTTTATGTAAGCAGGCAAGTCATCAAGAACAAATGTGTATTTTAAGTGTCAGAAGTCACTTGTGGAGAATGTTGCCCCTGTGACCCCCTTCTGGTACCACTAAATGTAGAATATGAACATTATAAACAGGATTATATAATCAGGCCTGTTAATACATGCAATGCAGTAAAGATAACTACACGACAACATTCATGTCTACCAACTGTCTGCTCTAACAGTGCAACTGACACAGGCTTGACTCCCTAGACTAGAAGTCTCCTGGAAATGGGGAAAAGATAAAACAAGTATTTTGCATACAAATTGCATGCAGTAAACATTTGGAAGTATCTGTGAGAATGTCCTTGATTGAGTCTTTAAAGGCAGATACAGTGATTTGACATGAGTAATGCTTTCTCTTCTAAGGCAGACTGAATGTAGGCATGTTTTAGATTTGGGGACTTTGAACTGAATCTGGATAGAAGACTATCTGTTGTATGCAGGACATTCTTGGTGCAGCAAGTTGTGTGAATAAGGGGATTAAACCAAAGAGTTAACCAGTTATCCTAAATAAGTTAACCAGTTACTTCAAGTATGCAGGGAGGGCTATTTAACTAGGGAATGCAGTGTGCACTAATATGTTTTGAAGAAGACATATGTCTGCATAGCAGAGAGGGAAAGCATGCAGAACTTGTACAACATGTAGTTCTATGTTATGACATCACCACTTGTGTTTCCATGTGTGTCCTCCGGTTTGCAGGTGTTTAAAGATCTGGGCTCTGATGTCCTGAAGGCTGCTTTCGAAGGCTACAATGCTTGTGTGTTCGCCTATGGCCAGACAGGCTCTGGAAAGTCATACACCATGATGGGCAATCCGGTAAGACAACTACAGACCACTGACTCAAAACAAGCATGTATCATACGAATGTTGCTTTTGGGACTCCAATGAGATGTGCTGACGTTCATGAAGTGTTTATCTTTAACCAGGATTCCTTTTAAGGAGTTGGGATGGGGGTGGGGGGGGGGGTGGTGGAGTGGAGTTAGCAAGGTGTTCAAGGTTTCTTATGTTTGTTGCGCCATGGAATTGGAAGCTACTCTGCATTCGTTTAAGCACATCTATGGAGGACGGATATTCGACAGCACTACTGATCTGATTCACGTCCATTCATCCTCAGGAGGATGCAGGACTCATCCCAAGAATATGCGAGGGCCTCTTCAGCCGCATTGCTGGGTTGACTCGATGGGACGAGGCCTCCTTCCGCACGGAAGTCAGGTGAGAGAACAAACGAGGCGAAAGTGGTTTCAGGTGATTATATATAGATATAGATAGATATAGATGGATCAATACAGCGAAGGAAAGGCAATCCGAGAAGCGGAGCAAACACATTGATGAGCAAGTCTCCAGTCGATCACTAAACTTCCCCCCCCAAAATAAACAACTGTAGACTTTGTAGCTCAGGTATTGGCTTTGAAGCCAACTTAAGTAGATGAAACAGACTTTAGTGGCCCTTGTTATCTTCAGTTTATCAGTGCACCAGCCTCAACCGTGACAGCTATCGTTTGAACGGCACCTTTTTCAGTTATTTGGAGATCTACAATGAGCGCGTCAGAGACCTGCTCCGCAGGAAGTCCACAAAGACCTACAATCTGAGGGTGAGAGAGCATCCCAAAGAAGGACCCTATGTGGAGGGTAAGATTGCACCGGTCGCTTACTACACCAGACGTCGTTGTAAATGATTCATATCAGACTTTTCACTGAAAATTGTCCGGACTTTCTGTGAGAATTCTTGCCCAATAGAGATAACACATCATTACAAAAAAAGCTACGTAAAAATATTTGTTTTTTTATAAAGGTTTCCACTGTGGTATTTTTAGAGAAATACCTTTGACTGAAAAGCAGTCACCCAAAGAACAAGTAATTCTAACACATCATATTCACCTGGAATTCTCATATTGATAAGTTAGGCACTTGAATTGAATGAATCGATATATATATATAGCTGTTTTTCTTTTTGACGTGTAACATTGTAACATGCCTGATGACCCCAGACCTATCAAAGCATCTGGTGCAGAACTATAGTGATGTGGAGGAGCTGATGGAAGCAGGCAACATCAACCGCACCACAGCGAGCACGGGGATGAACGACACCAGCAGTCGCTCGCACGCCATCTTCACCATCAACTTCACTCAGGTGGGATTCCCTGCTTGTCACTGTCTGAGTCTTCAGATTCACCTACAGAAACCAAATACTACTTTTAAGGTTGTAAGATAATATCTTGGGACCTAACATTTCATATAAATGAAAATATATATTCTGTATAGCTGTAGGAATGTTCAAAACTAGTAATTCCACATTGTTGTGTCCTGGTTGCATTATTGTTGGTGTACTCAGATATGATATGGAACAGTGTTTCCCATGGATGGATTGTATAGAAATGTTCCAGTCTTCAGTCAATCTGGTTCACACTTTCCATACCTCAGCTCGAGTTGTTTTGAACTGGTAAACCCATAAAAACCAGAAGTGTTGGGTCAGCTGCTATTTCAATAATCAACCTCACATTTCTTTGATGGCCTTCCCCCCCCCCCCGCCCCCCCCACCACAGGCAAAGTTTGATGCTGAGATGCCTTGTGAGACGGTCAGTAAGATCCACTTAGTGGACCTGGCGGGAAGCGAGAGGGCAGACGCCACAGGAGCCACGGGTGTCAGGCTCAAGGAAGGAGGCAACATCAACAAATCTCTGGTTACCCTGGGCAACGTCATCTCCGCTTTGGGTGTGTGCCTCTCACTGGGTCTAAGGTGGCACCGCAACCTCATAAGTGGGCGCCTTTTCCGGAATTGTCCATCGTTTGTAATGTTTTTCACTCCGCGTGTCCATATTCATTTTATAGCACTTCATTTCTTCTCTCCATTGCTTGTTGAGCTCCTAACAACCCTCTCGTGCTCCAGCCGACCTCACCCAGGATGCGGTCAACACCAACCTGAAGAAGAAGCAGGTGTTTGTGCCTTACAGAGACTCGGTGCTGACCTGGCTGTTGAAGGACAGTCTCGGAGGCAACTCCAAGACCATCATGATCGCGAGTGAGCAAAAAAGCCAAAAAACACCCTAAGCAAGCCAAAGTTGCTGTAGTAAATGTACGAATGTGGAATTTTTTCGTTCGCTTAAATACACAAGTGAGTTAAGTCAATTCTTTGTTCGCGATAGCCCTCTCACCAGCTGACGTCAACTACGGAGAGACGCTGAGCACGCTTCGGTACGCCAACCGGGCCAAGAACATCATCAACAAGCCCACAATCAACGAGGATTCCAACGTCAAGCTGATCAGAGAGCTGAGGGAAGAAATCGCCCGACTGAAAGCTCTTCTCATCCAGGGGAACCAGGCAGGGAGACTGTTACTTGTTTATCAATCACTAAATGATAATGTTGTCCTTTCGCAGGAAGATATGATATTGAGCTCTACAGATATTAGTTCACTTTGTATCCCCATGCAGGCCACAGATCAGGGTTGTCAGCCTCCAGTCCTCGCGGGTCGCTGTCCTGAAGGTTTTAGATGTTTCCCTGCTCCAGCACAGCTGATTCAAATGAAGGGCCGTTATCAAGCTCTGTGGAGGTGTGCTGGAGCAGGGAAACATCTAGAACTGTCAGGACAGCGGCCCTCGAGGACTGGAGGCTGACACCTGTGCCATAGATACATTGATCCTTGTTTGTTTACCTAGATTGCTCTGCTAGATTCTCCCACCGCCCTGAGCATGGAGGAGAAACTGCACCAGAATGAAGCAAGGGTAAGACTATGGTTTTTTAAAGCGTTCTTTTACTTTAGTGAACACTTTGTCTAAGTAAATGTTGTTTCAGTAAGGTCATTTTCCAAAACTTTTCCTGGAAATACGACGATACAAGTTCATCTGCTCTTTCTGCAGGTACGCGAGCTGACGAAGGAGTGGACCAACAAATGGAATGAAACTCAGAACATTCTGAAGGTCCGTAGACACAGTAGAATGGTTCGAAACCAACGTCTCTCTCTGCCAAACCTTGAATCAATGCACTTGACCCTGAACGTATGGATGCAAGTCAGCGATGGAATCGACCCGAGGCGAACATAGTATCGCTGCGTGATTTTCCTCCTCGCATTATCGTCACGCAGGAAGAGACCCTCGCATTGAGAAAAGAGGGGATTGGCGTGGTCCTAGACTCGGAGTTGCCGCACCTGATTGGAATCGACGATGACCTCCTTAGCACTGGGATCATCCTCTACCATCTAAAGGTCTGACTGTCGACATACGAACTCAAGTGACGTCACGGTTCTTTTTCGATGTTACATGTTCCTAAATTCTCCATCCTCGCGAAACCCACCGATTGATTTAGCATCTTGGGCCCGTCTCGTCAAATCAATTATTGTGTTAGCGTAACGGTTTCTTTCGTGTGTTTTTTGGTGTTTATTATATTAGCTATAATCCACTTGTATCTGACATGCTTACTTGTTGTGGTTTTCAGGAGGGCAGGACGTACGTTGGCCGCGATGATGCGTCCACAGAGCAGGATATCAGTATGTGGATCCTCTTCATAAGACAAACACTGACATATGGCGAGGAAAGCTGTCAGAAATGCTAAAGACTAACTCTGTGTAGAACCCTCATTCGTCCAGGATGTAGAAAAGGTTTCACAGGTAGTCATCATCTGGACGCTGTTTTCAAAATGAAGATGTTTTCGACTCCCATCCAGAAGTCCTGATTGAGAATGAAGGATCTGTCTGGATGGGGGTCGACACGTCTTGATTTTTAAAACGGTGGGTCTAGATGACTACCTATGAAGCCTTTTCTACTAAGCTAAAGGGCTGCACCGGTGGTTCAGTGGTAGGATTCTTGCCTACCATGTGCAGAAAGCCTGGGTTTCAATCACGGTGGGGGTTCGAATCCCGGCCAATGCATTGAATAAAATGTGTGCGCCTCTGAAATTTCCCCATTAGGGGACTATAAGGGATAATTTCTTCTAAAGACCAACCTTACATAGGGGGGGGGGGATATGAGGATGCTACTGACTCCACTTCAGTGTTGCTTATTTCTCATCTCTTTCTTTGCCCGTCTGTCCCTTCCTCTTTCCAGTTCTCCATGGGTTGGACCTGGAGAGCGAACACTGCATGTTTGAGAACCAGAACGGTGGCGTCACCCTGATACCGCTGAACGGGGCCCAGTGTTCCGTAAACGGGGTGCAAGTGACAGAGCCCTCACCCCTCAATCAAGGTACTATCGACCGGGCTACCCTGCGCATTTCAACTAGAGCCCAGGTGTCAAACTCCAGTCCTCGAGGGTCGCTGTCCTGAAGGTTCTAGATGTTTCCCTGCTCCAGCACACCTCAGCAGAGTTTGATAACCACGCTTCATTAGAATCAGGTGTGCTGGAGCAGGGAAACATCTAAAACCTTCAGGACAGCGGCCCTGGAGGACTGGAGTTTGACAACCCTGATAGACAGCTGGTGAATGGTGGTCGGTGCGTAGCTGTTTTCCAAGTGATTCTCATCTCTGCTTGTTCGTCAGGCGCGGTCATCCTGCTGGGTAGAACAAACATGTTTCGTTTCAACCATCCTAAAGAGGCAGCTAAATTAAGGGAAAAAAGGAAGGTGAGATATGGAAAGCGCCCTCAACTTTGTCTCTTCCTTTCTCTTCTCCCCTCTCTCTTTTCCTCTGTCTCTCAAGATGCCTTTTATCAGACGTGCAGCACATTCAGTGAGGTAGATTAGCATTATGGGGGACAACACACTTTGCATGAACTTGGTACCGTTTGCTAAGAACTTGTCAGGTTTGTCGCACTGACATGCATTTTTGTGTCTGGATTTTTGTAGAGTGGCCTACTCACCTCTTTCAGTTTGTCAATGACGGATATTTCCAAGTCATGCGATAACCTTTCCACCGTCATGCTTTACAACCCAGGGTGAGTGTGTTTTCGTTCAGTTTTAAGCAAGAAATGTAAAAGAGATAAAAGAAAGAATACGCAGTCACATGCTTGTTGTTGTCATCAGCTCCAGTAACATCTAAACTTCAGCTCCAGTAACATCTTACATTCAGCTCCAGTAACATCTAAACTTCAGCTCCAGTAACATCTTAACTTCAGCTCCAGTAACATCTAAACTTCAGCTCCAGTAACATCTTATCTTCAGCTCCAGTAACATCTTATCTTCAGCTCCAGTAACATCTTATCTTCAGCTCCAGTAACATCTTATCTTCAGCTCCAGTAACATCTTATCTTCAGCTCCAGTAACATCTTAACTTCAGCTCCAGTAACATCTTATCTTCAGCTCCAGTAACACCTTAACTTCAGCTCCAGTAACATCTTATCTTCAGCTCCAGTAACATCTTATCTTCAGCTCCAGTAACGTCTTAACTTCAGCTCCAGTAACATCTTAACTTCAGCTCCAGTAACATCTTATCTTCAGCTCCAGTAACATCTTAACTTCAGCTCCAGTAACATCTTATCTTCAGCTCCAGTAACGTCTTAACTTCAGCTCCAGTAACATCTTAACTTCAGCTCCAGTAACATCTTATCTTCAGCTCCAGTAACGTCTTAACTTCAGCTCCAGTAACATCTTATCTTCAGCTCCAGTAACATCTTAACTTCAGCTCCAGTAACATCTTATCTTCAGCTCCAGTAACGTCTTAACTTCAGCTCCAGTAACATCTTAACTTCAGCTCCAGTAACGTCTTAACTTCAGCTCCAGTAACATCTTAACTTCAGCTCCAGTAACATCTTAACTTCAGCTCCAGTAACATCTTAACTTCAGCTCCAGTAACATCTTAACTTCAGCTCCAGTAACATCTTAACTTCAGCTCCAGTAACATCTTATCTTCAGCTCCAGTAACATCTTATCTTCAGCTCCAGTAACATCTTATCTTCAGCTCCAGTAACATCTTAACTTCAGCTCCAGTAACATCTTATCTTCAGCTCCAGTAACGTCTTAACTTCAGCTCCAGTAACATCTTAACTTCAGCTCCAGTAACATCTTATCTTCAGCTCCAGTAACGTCTTAACTTCAGCTCCAGTAACATCTTAACTTCAGCTCCAGTAACATCTTAACTTCAGCTCCAGTAACATCTTAACTTCAGCTCCAGTAACATCTTAACTTCAGCTCCAGTAACATCTTATCTTCAGCTCCAGTAACGTCTTAACTTCAGCTCCAGTAACATCTTAACTTCAGCTCCAGTAACGTCTTAACTTCAGCTCCAGTAACGTCTTAACTTCAGCTCCAGTAACATCTTAACTTCAGCTCCAGTAACATCTTATCTTCAGCTCCAGTAACATCTTAACTTCAGCTCCAGTAACATCTTATCTTCAGCTCCAGTAACATCTTATCTTCAGCTCCAGTAACATCTTATCTTCAGCTCCAGTAACGTCTTAACTTCAGCTCCAGTAACATCTTATCTTCAGCTCCAGTAACCTCTTAACTTCAGCTCCAGTAACATCTTATCTTCAGCTCCAGTAACATCTTATCTTCAGCTCCAGTAATGTCTTAACTTCAGCTCCAGTAACCTCTTAACTTCAGCTCCAGTAACATCTTATCTTCAGCTCCAGTAACATCTTATCTTCTCTGGAGCTCCTGCTTCTCTCCACCTTCACATGCTGACCTTCCTTTCTGGCAATGCTGCTCACCTCTTCTCTTTTTTTACTTTCATTTTGAACACCCTTTAAAACATGCTTTAATTAATACTCAGTGTTACAGTGTTTGGACAAAAATAACTCCTAGATTTATATTTCAACCCTTTACACTCTGTAACATTCTGTATTCTGCTATTGCCCAATCCACGAGCACCTCTATATTTAAACTGTATGGCTTTCATCTTTGTCTTTTGATTATTTTATGAAGACAAGCAAAAATAGTTTTTTTAATGCCGCCTTGTGTAAAACTTGATATAATTACGTTGATTTGATAAATGCCAGTGATGTCATTTTAATCTTTTAAAGTTCATCTTCGTTATTTCCTGAGGGCAATTTGGTTGCAACATACAACATGAAAAACAAAACAATCAATCAATTACAAGCAATACAACCAAGATGCAAACATTACAAATAATTTCATTTATTGCCACTAACATTACCAAGCCGTTTAAAAGATTTATAGCTGAAGAGATACATGAATTAATGATGAACATCAATTCATATTGATTAAACACACATAGAATGAATAAGGATATGCTTTGTCGGTTTAATTTCTTGAAATGATCTTCACCTTTTTCCAACCCCCCACCCCCCCTTGACAGTTTCTTCACTGAAAGGGGGCCCATCTTTCTCAGGTAGACGCCAAGCGTGTGTTCCGTGTCGATAGCTTTTAAATGATTTTTTTCACTGCATCCGTTCGTTTTCCCCTTTTGGAAACCCAAACGTCTTGGTTTCACTGTGCGTCTTCATTGTCTTCCCCGCTTGTTATCATCATTGTTTTGGCTGCTTGACGACGTGATTCAGCTTGAACGTCCGTTGCGTTGCATGAAACCAGTCATGCCATATTTCACATGCATCCTTTGTATTGCTCACAAACGTTTTTGTCCATTTTGCCCCTTGTGTGCCTCCTAACTTCAGTATCGTCGGCGTATGTAAGTCATTTGAATCTGCTCTTCCTAAAGGTTAGAGTTTGAGAGACAGCAACGGGAAGAGCTGGAAAAGCTGGAGCATAAAAGGTGTGTTGATATTCTTTGACCAGGGGTCGGCCACCCTGGTCCTCTGGAGCCTCTGTCCTGAAGGTTCTAGACGTTTCCCTGCTCCAGCACGCCTGAGTCTAATGAACGGGTCGTCATCAGGCTCCGTGGAAGCCTCATAATGACATTTCATTAGAATCAGGTGTGCTGGAGCAGGGAAACATCTAAAACCTTCAGGACAGGGGCTATTTTCTTTGCCCACCCAACCTATATTACTGTTCCTATGTTGACTGAAACTGCACTGAAAAGGTGATTGGTTATTTAATATACAGTGGTCCCTCGTTTTTCACAGGGGTTACGTTCCAAAAAGAACCCGTGATAAGCGAAATCCACGAAGTTGAAACTTTTGTATATATTATTATACAATTAAATACTCTATTATATATTAAAACCAAAGAACAAACCCTTTTTACAGGTCCAAGCATTTGTTTAACAAATAAAAGTACTGTATCCTGTAAACCGCAGCTTTGTTGATGCACAAGTTTGTGTTGGAGAGACTGTTTAGCCAATCAGAATGCAGAACACGATGCACGCTGCAAATCCGTGAAGTAGCGAAACTGAAAAGTGAACCGTGACGTAGCGAGGGTTCACTGTAGTTATATAGTTAAGTACCATGACGCCAGTTTGCCTCTTGCCTCGGCCTCCAGGAGGCTGATCAAGGACATGGAGGAGAAGCAGAAGTGTGAGAAGGCCGAGCTGGAGCGCTTGCAGCAGGAGGTCGAGTCCCAGCGGAAGGAGTCAGAGGAGGTCCAGCTTCGCATCCGCCGTCAAGAGGAGAGCCTCCGCTGCCGCAGCCAGGACATCGAGAGCCGCCTCCGGGACCTCCTGGCCGAGAAGGAGCGCTTCGAGGAGGAGCGAGGCCGCGACGCCCAGGAGCTGGACCTGCAGAGACGGCAGCAGCGGAAGCAGCAGGAGGAGTGGAAGGAGCGGGAGGCGCAGGACGAGCAGGCGCGGCGGCACCAGGAGGCGGCGGAGCGCGCCGAGCAGACGGAGATCTACCGCGAGCTGGAGCGGCTGAAGCGCGAGCGCGAGGGCCAGGAAGTGAGGTTGGAGGCGGAGCGCCGGCGCTTGGAGGAGCAGGAGCGCGAGCAGCTGGGGCTCGTCGGGCGCCTGGAGGAGCAGCTTCGCGAGCGCCACGAGGCGGCCGCCGCCCTGCTTGCCCGCGAGGATCGCAGGCGCCTGGAGAACGAGAGCCGCGCCCTTGCCGAGATCCGGGAGGCGCTGCTCCAGGCCAAGGAGGCCTACGAGCGCCCTGATGGTGACGAAGCCAGGGGGGAGGTACACGCTGCCCAGGCGAGCTACGCAGACTTCAAGGCCGCCCAGGTAGAGGAGCTGAGCCAACTGGAAGAGGGGCTTCGAATGCAGAAGGAGCGTCTGGAGAAGGAGGTTGCGGCCGAACGTGCGACCCTAACTCTGCTGGTCCAGGACCACAAGGACCGTCAGCGGCAGCTCCGGGAAACCCAAGAGAAGGGAGCGCAGGACGCCAGCGTGCTCTTACAGGAGGATCAGCGGATCAAGCAGGCCGAGCAGCGCCTTCAGTTCAAGGAGCGTCAGTTAGCCACCCTGGCAGACAGCCACCTGCCGGCAATCGTTGAGGAGAGGCAACGAGCCGCCGAGCTCCTCGAACGCGGCAACGCCGGCGGGGACAGCGCCCGCCACAGCCCCCCCGCCCTGGACAACACGCTGTACCAGGTGGAGAAGGAGCTGGAGGAGAAGAAAGAGCAGCTGGCGCTTCAGTGCGCCAGCGCCGAGCAGCTGCAACAACTCCACGACACGTACGAGTTCACGGCCAACGTGGCGCGGCAGGAGGAGAAGGTGCGGAGGAAGGAGAAGGAGATCTTGGAGTCGCGGGGGAAGCAGCAGCGAGAGGCTTTGGAGCAGGCGGTGGCGCGCCTCCAGAGAAGGCACTGTGCCCTGAGATGGAGCGTCTCACTGGAGCCTGAGTGTGAGGAGCTTAAACATAAAGGACCGTTCCTGAGCCCGGCGTGGCCCGTTCCAGAGCTAGACCAGGAAAGGTCTGTAACCTGTTACTGACTGTAATCTGACAGCTACATTTCACAAAAAGATCATAAATTGTAGGGACTTTAGTTAGTTGATGTATAATTAAAAACAACATTTTTATATTTCATTTAATTATTTCTTAACTTAGTGGAGTTTAATAATTAAGTAATGTACATTTCCATTTAGTCATTTAGCAAACGCTCTTATCCAGAGCGACTTACAGCACACACAGGGACGTTCCCTGGCAAGTGCCTTGCCCAAAGGACACAACTTCATGTTGCTGGGAATCGAACTGACGACCTTCTGATCACTAGTCCGATGCCCCAACCCCTCAGCCGCTTGACTCCCCTCTGTAACAGCTACTAGATACAGAGTCTGTCTGTTGGATATACGAACCCAGCGTGATCCACTGTTGATCCTCAGAATGGAGCGCGAGATCCTGAAGCTGAAGCAGAGGATCAGTGAGAGCGAAGGAAGTGGGAGGAGCCACCCACTGAGCGGCGACGACAAGAGCGGTCACACCAGCTCTCCCATCAGCCCCATCCTCGCAAGCCTCCCAGGCGTGCTGCCCATCGCGGATGAAAGGTGAGCACGCTCCTCCACGTTCGCTAAAGGAGCACTTCCAGATCGCGTAAAGGGGATGTGGAGTTGCGGGCTGCTTACGAACGGTCATGGGTTTCATCGCTGTGCGATTACTTGAATGAGATTCGACGCAGTTGGCGAATTTGTCATGTTTTGAATTGAGGCTACCCTTTCTTGCGTGGCCCGATCTATGACAGGATCAATGCATACATTGAGGAGGAGGTTCAAAGAAGATTACAGAAGATTCATCTCCTGAACGGGGACACTGTTAATCTTTCATTGTCGTCCGAGTCACCGAAGGTTAGTACAAGTGATGTGGTGCAGATTTTTACGAGGGTCGCACATTTAAAAGCAGTGTTTGGATGAAGGTGTAAGTCACCAATATTTTCAAGAACTTCAGTTAAAACTAGGTACATTATAGTACATGCTAACAGCATGTTAGCGGTGTAACACATTTCAAAATTGAATTCTACAGGACGAGGAAGAAGTTAATGAATCTAGATCTGTTAGAGTAACAGATGAGGTAAGCTGCACTGTGGGATTTATAAAGGACGTTTAAATCTGCATGTCTTTCCCGTAAATCTCCATAGTGGTTCTGCTGACCAATCGAAGTTCAAGTGGGTCACATTTTATATTTATTTATTTATTTACAAGCTTTGGTTTTCTTTCCCCAACCTGGCTCACAATTCCTTTTTTAATCAAAGGAACCCTTTTCTTTGACTTGCAGCCTTTCCTAAATGTAGAAATCCAAAGTAAATGTACTTGGTGTTTTTGGTTGTTGGGGGTCAGTGGAATCTAAGATTGTCCTTTTTTTTGCCAGGATGACAAGCAACAAAATAATGTAAATCCAAGAAAACTGAAATATGAGGTAAGTGTGCTGTAACAGTTTGGCTGTGGATAACAGAATTTTGTCAATAGTGCTTGAACTTAAATAGTCAATTGTGTATAAATAAATTGTATGTTACATCTTTTAATTCATTACATATTCTTTTTTTTTTCTTTTCTCTTGATAACTTTATTTGTATACTTTGTATACTTTATCAGCAATTTGGGGATCATTTGTTTTATTTTACTGCGTAGTCTAATCTTACATTTAATTCAGAGGAATCCCCTCATTCGGATAACTCCTCAAAAGTGTCAACTTATTACTGCGGGTTGAATTCACTGAAGAATATTAATTCTTAGGACCTAATTGGGATGGAAATTGAAACCAAATGTATTACGATTCAAAGAGCCCTGACCTGATTAATGTTTGTCTTTGTTCATGAAGCAACTTTAGAGTCAAGGTACAACGTTTCTGTTTTGTAAGTAAAAGGATATTTCCCGCCACATATATTTCCTCTTCGTCCCCTTTTCCACATTTCCTTTAGCAGCGAATCACATCTTTTTCTCCGGGAACCAATTCTGACCAATTGTGCCAGGAACCTGTTAAGATTTGCATTCCTCGCTATGTTCTCCGAGGCCAGGGGAAAGATGAGCACTTTGAATTTGAAGTGAAGGTTTGTTCTTTTTAGCATCATTTTAATTCCTGATCCCTTCTGTTTAGGGGGATGCCAGCATTTGTGCTGTGGACATGTTACATTTGATACTACTGTTACATTTGATCATACTGTTACATTTGATACTACTGTTACATTTGATCATACTGTTACATTTGATCATACTGTTACATTTGTTCATACTGTTACATTTGATCATACTGTTACATTTGATCATACTGTTACATTTGATCATACTGTTACATTTGATCATACTGTTACATTTGTTCATACTGTTACATTTGATCATACTGTTACATTTGATCATACTGTTACATTTGATCATACTGTTACATTTGATCATACTGTTACATTTGTTCATACTGTTACATTTGATCATACTGTTACATTTGATCATACTGTTACATTTGATCATACTGTTACATTTGATCATACTGTTACATTTGATCATACTGTTACATTTGTTCATACTGTTACATTTGTTCATACTGTTACATTTGATCATACTGTTACATTTGTTCATACTGTTACATTTGATCATACTGTTACATTTGATCATACTGTTACATTTGATCATACTTCTGAATGTCTTACTGTAACAGTGTAAATATACAGCTTTTTTTGCGCTGAACTGACAATGTTTTCCTTTGAACCTAAAGCTCACAGTAATGGATGAAACATGGACTGTGTTTAGACGATACAGCCGATTTCGAGAAATGCACAAAAGTCTCAAATTGAAATATCCAGAGGTTAGATACCCGACTCTAAATGATTCCAGCATGCTCTGATTTAGATCATGTTTATTACAAACCAGTTTTGATCGTGTGTTTGTATCTTTACCTCCAATTGTAGCTCGCAGCTCTAGAATTTCCTCCCAAAAAGATCTTTGGAAACAGAGACGAGAGAATGATTGCTGAACGACGGGCTCACTTAGAGGTAGGGGCTGTCAATTTGTCTTACTAGATCCATGGAAATGTGTCATTTAATATATCAAAGTAGGGTAACTTACTGAGTAAAAAGAAACGTCTTCTACATAGTTACGGGGCGTCAGATAGCTCAACGGTTAAGTCGTTGGCCTCGTGATCGGAAGGTTGTGAGATCGAGCCCCGGCTGTGGCTATGTGACGTTGTGTCCTTGGGCAAGGCACTTCACCCTACTTGCTTCAGGGAGAATGTCCCTGCACTTACTGTAAGTCGCTTTGGATAAAAGCGTCTGCTAAATGAATACATGTAAATGTACAAATTTAAGGAATTGACTGATTTCACAGAGGTATTTGAGGAATTTCTTCAGGGTGATGTCATCGTCTTCTGGTTCACCTCTCTGTAGAGAGTCTGAGGACAGCCTGCCTTTATCCAAGCACTCCATCTGTGAGTTCTCCTCGTTCTTCAAAAAGGGTGTTTTTGACTACAGTAGCCATGGCACTGGCTGAGCCCTTTTTTGACAGCTGTCATCTTACAAGCTGTCATCTTACAAGCTGTCATCTTACAAGCTGTTTTGACTTGCTATCTTTTAAGCTGTCATCTTAAAACCAAAATGCAGTAGTAGTGCCTTCACATGTAAATCCTTACATTCTTTTAGCACCATCATCCTCCTTTTTTTCTGCTGAGTCACTGTACACATACAGCAGTTCTCTCTTCTGTCCAAGAATGCATTTCCATAGATTTGGAAGAGTCAACCTATTAAGTTGTTGCATGTTTATCATACAAGTGTACTTCTTGATTTAGTTTTTTTAAGATTTGATGTTGCTCATTCAACGGCAGTTATGGTCAGCAGGCAACCTTTTCTTGATATGCAATAGATACACATACTTATGTGACTGATGTAGGTTGACAAACCTGGTAAATATTTTATGGCCTTTTCAAACTTACTGAAAATAGAAATATAGCCAGTTTTACACTGATACTGATTTCAACCATTGCTGCTAACATATTACTCCGTTAGTCTTGCAAGTAGGCCAGTGACTCAACAGTCATCTTTAATACCACAGTTATAGCTTTTGTAGTTAATGTTCCAGTGAAATAAAGAATAATAAAGACTGCTTAGCATTAGATACAGACGTTTGAATGTGTGGAAACGCAAACAGAGCTAAAAAGAAGAAAAAAGGAAGAATCTGTTGCCACTGAAACAGTTTTTGTGGAGTGAAGAATATGATTTGTATAGGGCTGCTTGCAATTATAGTCAGGATTTCTTTGATTTGGGGTCTTTGTACTAACATAAAAATGCACCAAGGCAATGTTGTAAAGTTGTATAATGTCTTTCTCTTTAAGTCCTCTCATATTAAGACATTTGGGTATTGCCACAGTTAACAATATAACTCTAATCACTATTCATAAGCCATACTTTGTACATAGAATGTATAATTGAATGTAATTGTGCATATATTCATCTTAAAAGTTGTGTACACATGAAATGGAAGCTTCTTTTTTTTACACTGAATATCCTAAATGGGATTGTAGAGACAGGATTTATTTTCTACATAATTTGATAAGGTTTACGCCTTCACTGTATATTTTTGAACATACTTAGAATTGTGGGTTTGATGTCATGAATATTTATAGAATAATTGCCTTTTCCAACACGACACATAATGAACTGTTATGAATTATTAGATTTTCTTCCAAATTGTGAATGTGTATTTATGTCCTGGGTGACTGGGTTTATGTTATAAGTGACTAAAAACGTATACCAAGCCTCTAATGTCTACCAGTTTTTATTATTACATTTTATAGAGTTAACCCTCCTGTTGTGTTCCGGTCAAAAGTTACCGATTTACATGTTTTCTCTCCCAAAAAAAGTAGTGAATTAATTCTGATTGCCATGAGATTCCATGACTTTGTTCACACAGGGTATCTAAACAGCCAATAACATTTTTTAAGAATTTCATAAAAATCTGGGTGTTTTATTTAACTTTGTTACACCCATGATGTTCCCGGTCAAAAATGACCGGTCATTCAAATTAATGGTTAAGACTAAAAAAAATATATAATATTTTGTCCAGGCACACACCCATTCAACAGATGGACAAACTTACACTCCCAGCCCCCAACATGCACAAACATACTACATACACACACATTACTCCCCTTCTTAGCTTCCATTGCTACCCCCACGAGACCCTTGCCCAAATAGAATCTTTCACCCATGGGAACCACACCCAGATAGAATCTTTCACCCATGGGCGCCATGCCCAACTACAATCTTTCACCCACGGGAACCAAACCTGTTGGATTTGCTCATAATTCATGCTATGGCAGCACGATGACCAAACGGTATTCTGTATGTGAGGATATTGATCCCATCTTTGACCCTGGCACTGATGAGTGTCAGTGGGGAGTTTCAAAATGGGAGTTTGTCCTGGGGTTCATCACCACCTGAGAGGAGAGGTCGACTGTCAACAGAAAATGCCATCCGGATGACCCCAGGGCCAACCAGATAGGCCATGGGTGTCCAATCCTGGTCCTCGAGGGCCACTGTCCTAAAGGTTTTCGATATTTCCCTGCTCCAGCACCTGATTCTAATTAATGGGCTGGTATCAAGCTATGTGGAAGCCTAGATAATGATCTTTCATTTGAATCAGGTGTGCTGGAGCAGGGAAACATCTAAAAACTTCAGGACAGTGGCCCTTGAGGACCATGATGACATCAAATCCTGATTGTAACTGTTCCCCACAGTCTCCCAGTCTCCTGCCTGCTATACTAACCTATACATCCATCTGCTGAACTCATTCTATCGTACAGTTATTGCCGTGACGCTTGTGCGTCTACTAAAGACACCGGGCTCGGCTTTGCTAACAGCCTCACCATCCCAAAACAAGATGAATATTTCTGGCTCCAGCACACCTGATTCTAATGAATTGGTTGTTATGAAGCTATGTGGAAGCCTGGATAATGACCTTTCATTTGAATCAGGTGTGCTGGAGCAAGGAAATATCTAAAACTTTCAGGACAGTGGCCCATGAGGACCAGGATTGGACACCCATGAGATAGGCCATCTCCCGGGTTGATGACATCAAATCCTGCTTGGAACTGTTCAGAGTCCATGGAAATGATAAGCATGTCCTTGTAAGATCTTTATACAAAGTAGTCTATCATAAATAGAACAATATTTGTCATCTGGATACTTGTTATATTCAAAATAATCCATAATTTTTCTGTTTTCACTCAAAAACGAGTTGCATTTGCTTAGGTCAATGAGGCCTAGAGACCATAAAGGGCAAACAGAAGTTTAAAACTTGTAATATTAACAAGAACTTAAGTTGCTTAAAACATCTAACACAACATTAGTTGATAATATACAGTATGTATTATTATGGAATTATAATCAGCTATAATGAGGCGGTCACTTTTGACTGGGAACACAAAAGTAGTGACAACAAACGAACACAACAGGAGGGTTAATGTTTCTATTGGGTTAATACAATAGATGTGATTGAACTAATGCACCAATTATGGTGTTATCATGTACATGCAACTGTGAAAAATGCTGTTTTATTTTCGTTTTTTTAATAAAAGTAAACGTAAATGTAGTTCAGTTAACAGTGACATTGCGTCAAACAACACATTCTATGACAGCTATCAGCTTTATAAATATATCAGCTTTATAAATAAATCAGATTTATAAATATCCTTATATCAGCTTTATACATATACTACTATCAGCTTTACAAATATATCATCTTCATGAATATATCAGCTTTTTAAATATATCGGCTTTATAAATATATCAGGTTCATAAAAATATTGGCTTTATAAATATATCAGGTTCATAAAAATATTGGCTTTATAAATATATTAGCTTTATAAATATGTGTGTATTTGCTGGTTCGAGTAGCCTGAATGCACTAGTTGTAAGTGGGATGTCTAAATGAAGCTCTCATGGGGGCAACTTTTGGATTAGTATCCAATACCCTGGAAGGGTAACATTCAACCCTTCTCACCTTGTGTGCAGTGGTCTGCCTCCCTGAAGAGATAGGCCTATACATGACTTAAGTTTTCATCTTCATACGTATGATTTATCACAACGTTAATTAAAATGCCAATTGAACAACAGGGAATATTTTGTTGTTGTTGTTGCTGTACATCTGTGGAGTCAGTGCACGTTTATCTTAAAACATTGCATTGCAAGCAGCACAATAGTTCATCACAAATATACTGACAATACACTGTAGGCTGATATTATTAATACTGTAGCGACCCGCACAGACATGTGTTTGCGGCATGTTGGACATCTGGGTTTGTGGCCACTGTTCGGTGTTTGCGGGGTCTATACATATGCTGTGTGTGTGGTAGGTGTTTTTGAATCAAATCTTACAGGTCTGGAGCTTTTAGGAAGCTTTTTCTCTCTTCTTCCATAGCTGATTCAATAACTTGTAACTTGCTCTGTGTCTCTTCTTCAAATGAGCCTTATTAACTGATGGCAACTTCACACCCATCTACCCCACACTATCTGTTTACTAACAAATAAATGCAGTTTGCATTTAAATTCAAGGGGAGCAGTGTCTTTTCACATTTGGTTGAAAGTTTAAACTGCATGTGTATGAAAAACAAATACGCAGTCTTTTTCTCAAAACTGTGTTTGTCCACATTTTTCATTGTATGAACATTAGTGCTTTACTTGTTGACTGTCAGGCACTAGGTGCAAACTCGGCCTCAGTAATAGTCTTGCGAAATGCGGCCAAGCTCTATTGCGTTGCCAGAAAGGGTGACTGGAGGGCAGGGATTATAAAATAAGATACTTTTGTCATGCATTTTCAAACTATTTCAGTTATAATATCTACAGTTTTGTAGTATGTGCTGTTGTATTTATGGTGCTGTGGATTTATGCTTCCACTGTGCAAGAAATAGACTTTTCTGTGTGCTTACATGAATCAATAATCAATAGAACTAGCCATTAGACACTAGTTGGTAAGTCTCATCTGAGCTTGCTATTAATAAGAAGTAGATTGTACTTATTTGTCAGGGTTAGTAAAGGTTTGGGGTCAGGAAAAAGAGAGCTCCAACTATGATCTCTGGTTAGATAGTGGTCATGAGTTTGGAGCTGTGAATCTCTTTCTCTGAGGCTGTTGTAACGTCATCACTGCCTGACTGTCAATACCTATGTTTACATTCTTGTGCCTTATACAGGGTGACCCCAAAAAATTGGAACGTTTTAACAATACTATAAAACCAAAAGTTAAAGATGTTCCTCCAGCTCTCAGAGCATAGAGAAACATGATTGAGATCTGAACCTTGTGTTGTCTTCATTTATTGCCAGAGGTCTGGCTTTCTCTCCCAATCTGCAGATTGGACTAGACTCAGTACAAAACTATACTTTACTATAAAAGAAGGACTTTGAGGAGTGATGTTTTGGGGAACAGAAAAGTACACTGTAATGTCTGGACGAGTAAGAGGAAGAGCAAGGGGCCCAAGGAGAAGAGGCAGGAGCAGTGAGAGGAGCAGGGCTGGGGAGAAGAGCAGGACCAAGGAGCGCATGGATAGAGGTGTAAGAATGCACAGTGGTGACATTCCAAGGGCTGCAAGAACAGTAGTCGGTGATGAAATTTGTGCCACTATCATTGACCATGTATTCAACCACGGTCTTTCACTAAGAGAGGCTGGTGAAAGTGTGCAGCCCAAGTTGAGGTGGTCAACGGGTGCCTCCATTATACGCATCTTTCAACAAACCAACAGGTAAGTATCGCATTTTACATGGATTGTTTCTATTCTCAACGTCAATAAGGTCATACAGTAATGCATATGTTGAGTTTATTTTGTCCCTAATAATGAGAAGTGAGAGACATATAGACAAGTTATTGCACGTAAAGGATATTAGAGAGTATTGCACGTTGACTGTATGAACAACAAGAACACAATGAGGAATAGAGTAACATTGCATAACAATAGAATAATAATAATTGCATGTAGTAGTGGCATAACTGTATAAACTTGACTGGATGAAATAAGGACTAATCTATTCTTCCAATAACTGGTAGCTAGTCATTATGGACAAAACATATTGTAGGGGAGTCAAGTGGCTGAGTGGTTAGGAAATTGGGCTGGTAATCAGAAGGTCCTTGGTTCAAACCTCAGCTGTGCCAACATTACATTGTGTTCTTGGGCAAGGCACTTCCACCTTCTTGCCCTCAGGGGGGAATGTCCCTGTACTTGCTGTAAGTCACTCTGGATAAGAGCATCTGATAAATAATGTAAGCACACTATGTGCAAAAATAAATAAAAAACATCCTTCGTGCGTCACATAAACAACGTCATCCCCGGTCCACCAATCACACGAGGGTTTGAACCCAAAGTCTCCGCCCTCTTTGAGTTCCGATTTCCTTGTGGGAGGAGAAGAAGTTCCGGTTCCGGGTGTTTTATTTGACTAAACTTCTGTCGGAGGCTGTTTCTGAGTCTGATTATGATCTTAAATCACACTGATTATGATCTTAAATCACCCTTCTGATTATGATCTTAAATCACACTTCTGACCAGTCACACATATCATCCATAGATTGAGTTTTACTGGAGAACAGACGACGGATACGCTAAAATGACGACCCGCTCAGAGCGCGAGAAGGCCCAGAAACTGAACGAACAACATCAGCTGATTCTGTCCAAGATGTTGAGGGAAGAAGACAACAAGTACTGCGCTGACTGTGAGGCTAAAGGTAGGAACATGACGAGGTTCTAACGAGGTTCTAACACTGTTCCACTGTGAGGCTAAAGGTAGGAACATGACGAGGTTCTAACGAGGTTCTAACACTGTTCCACTGTGAGGCTAAAGGTAGGAACATGACGAGGTTCCACTGTGAGGCTAAAGGTAGGAACATGACGAGGTTCTAACACTGTTCTAAAGATGTTCTAACACTGTTCCAAAGATGTTCTAACACTGTTCCACTGTGAGGCCAAAGGTAGGAACATGACAAGGTTCTAAAGATGTTCTAAAGGTGTTCCACGCTGTTGTTCTGCTTTGGACAGGCTGGTTCTCTCTGGCTCAGTTAAGCAGCCATCAAGCTAACATGTCCCAGTCAGCTGACAGACCTGCTTCCTCTTAGCCTTCAGCTAGCTGGCCGAGCGGTTAAGGGAATCGGGCTGGTTATCAGAAGGTTGCCGGTTCGATTCCCGGCCGTGTCACATGACGTTGTTGTGTCCTTGGGCAAGGCACTTCACCCTACTTGCCTCAGGGGGGGAATGTCCCTGTACTTGCTGTAAGTCGCTCTGGATAAGAGCGTCAGCTGAATTGCTCAATGTTAATGTAGCTATGCTAAGCTAGGCTAGCTGCTCCAGGTTCAGACAGGCAGGAGTCTCAAGCAGCAGAGGATCCGTGTTCAAAGCTGGTTAGCTGGTTAGCTTGCTTGTCTGTCACCATGAAAGAATGTGACTTACCAACTCTTAAGCAAGGTGGCGTACGATGAACTGACAGACACATACAGGACAGGTTCAAGCATGCTGAGCAGGACGGCTTCACTCTGTACAACTGCCATGTTTATCTCACCCTTCTGTGCGTCTGTGTCTCTCTGCCTCCCTCTCTCTCTTTTTCTGTCTGTCTCTCTGTCTCTCTCTTCTTCTGTCTCTCTCATTCTCCCCCTCTGTCTCTCTCTCTCTCCCCCTCTCTTTTTCTCTCTCTTCCCCCCCTCTCTCATTCTCTCTCCCTCTCTCTCTCCCCCTCTCTTTTCTCTCTTCCCCCCCTCTCTGTCTCTCTCTCTCTCCCTCCCTCTCTTTTCTCTCTCTTCCCCTCCTCTCTCTCTCTCTCATCCTCTCTCTCTCTCCCTCTGTCTCTCTCTCTCTCCCTCTGTCTCTCTCTCTCTTCCCCTCCTCTCTCTCTCTCTCATCCTCTCTCTCTCTCCCTCTGTCTCTCTCTCTCTCCCCCCCCTCTCTCTGTCTCTCAGGTCCCAGATGGGCCTCCTGGAATCTGGGGGTGTTCATCTGTATTCGGTGTGCTGGTATCCACAGGAACCTCGGGGTTCACATATCACGGGTCAAATCTGTCAACCTGGACCAATGGACCTCAGAACAAATCCAGGTACAGATATAACCTTGGGCTGTGATGGTACTGCAGTATTAAAGCTGGCTGGTTCGAGAGCATGCTATGGATTTGAACCGTGAGCTGTTTGACTGTGGCGAGCGATCGCGCTACATTTCGCTTCCCCGT
This sequence comes from Protosalanx chinensis, assembly GCA_030340685.1. Classification (NCBI taxonomy): domain Eukaryota; kingdom Metazoa; phylum Chordata; class Actinopteri; order Osmeriformes; family Salangidae; genus Protosalanx; species Protosalanx chinensis. Next base: position 6,100,872 of record CM059342.1, on the reverse strand, counting down.
GGCTCCTTCTGTTTCTGCCTCCCCATCTCTTCTCTCGCTTTTCTATTTCAACGCTTCTCTCCTCATCTCTTCTAACGCTCCATTATCTGCCTGTTTCTCTCCCCATCTCTTCTAATGCTCCATTATCTGCCTGTTTCTCTCCCCATCTCTTCTAATGCTCCATTATCTGCCTGTTTTTCTCCTCATCTCTTTGAACTCTCCATTATCTGCCTGTTTTTCTCCTCATCTCTTTGAACTCTCCATTATCTGCCTGTTTTTCTCCTCATCTCTGAACTCTCCATTATCTGCCTGTTTCTCTCCTCATCTCTTCTAATGCTCCATTATCTGCCTGTTTCTCTCCTCATCTCTTCTAATGCTCCATTATCTGCCTGTTTTTCTCCTCATCTCTTCTAATGCTCCATTATCTGCCTGTTTTTCTCCTCATCTCTTTGAACTCTCCATTATCTGCCTGTTTTTCTCCTCATCTCTGAACTCTCCATTATCTGCCTGTTTCTCTCCTCATCTCTTCTAATGCTCCATTATCTGCCTGTTTCTCTCCTCATCTCTTCTAATGCTCCATTATCTGCCTGTTTTTCTCCTCATCTCTTCTAACGCTCCATTATCTGCCTGTTTCTCTTTCCTCATCTCTTCTTACCCTCTGTTTTCTGCCTGTTTCTCTCTCCTCATCTCTTCTCACCCTCTGTGTTCTGCCTGTTTCTCTCTCCTCACCTCTCCTCACCCTGTGTCCTGCCTGTTTCTCATCTCTTCTCCTCTTCCGTGTTCTGCCTGTTTCTCTCCTCACCTCTTCTCACCCTCTGTGTTCTGCCTGTTTCTGGGCGTGGCCTGTCTGTGGTTCCTCCCCTCCAGAGTGTGCAGGACATGGGGAACACCAGGGCCAGGAAGCTGTACGAGGCCAACCTCCCAGACTCCTTCAGACGACCCCAAACAGACCAGTATCCTTCCATAACACAGACCCATCCACACACACACACACACACCTGTTGCCTGTGGCTCCCCGTGGCGTCCTTAACCCCTCGATCCCAGAGCAGTGGAGTTCTTCATCAGGGACAAGTATGAGAAGAAGAAATACTACAGCAAGAATGTGACCAATGGGGGAAGTGTATGTATCGCCTATCAGGAGAGAGAAAGAGACATGGAGAGAGACATGGAGAGAGAGAGACGTGGAGAGAGAGACATGGAGAGAGAGAGACATGGAGAGAGAGACATGGAGATAGAGACATGGAGAGAGGGGGACATGGAGAGAGAGGGACATGGAGAGAGAGGGACATGGAGAGAGAGAGAGAGACATGGAGATAGAGACATGGAGAGAGGGGGACATGGAGAGAGAGACATGGAGAGAGAGACATGGAGAGAGGGGGACATGGAGATAGAGACACGGAGAGAGGGGGACATGGAGAGAGGGGGACATGGAGAGAGAGAGAGAGACATGGAGAGAGGGGGACATGGAGAGAGAGACATGGAGAGAGAGACATGGAGAGAGAGAGAGACATGGAGAGAGAGAGAGACATGGAGAGAGAGAGAGACATGGAGAGAGAGAGAGACATGGAGAGAGAGAGAGAGAGACATGGAGAGAGAGAGAGACATGGAGAGAGGGACATTGAGAGAGGAATACTTGGAGAGAGGGAGGGAGGGAAAGACATGGAGAGAGAGAAAGAGAGACGGAGAAAGGGAGAGACGTGGAAAGAGAAAGACATAGAGGGAGAGAGGGAGGCAAAGAGAGACGTGGAAATGGAGAGGGAGGGAGAGTGGGAGGGAGAGCGAGACATTGAGAGAGAGAGAACAGAGGTACAGTAACACATGCACAGTGCTTCATTAGACTTCCTGTATTGCGTTCCACAGCCGAAAGAGAAGGAGTCTAAGAGAGAGAAAGAATCTGACCGAGGGGCCAAGCCTTCATCGTACAGCAAGGTGAGATAGACGCTTACTAAACCCACTCCTGCAGGATCCCACCCCATCTCTGTGGTGTCCATGCTGTGAGAATACCTGGCATAACTGTTATCTTAGCCACGCCCCTGGCCTGAACCCTCCAGGATAGGGGCTTGTCCCCATCGCCTGGGACTTATTCTCTGACTCCTCCCTCCCCGTTTCGCCAATCAGAACGAAGAGCCCCGGCCGGCCCCCAAAGTTAGCCCGGCGAAGCCCACAGAACCATCTGTCAACCTCTTAGGCCTTGGTGAGCACAGCTTCCTGAGGCAGCTCATCGATCTGGCACAAGCACATTCCAGCACTGGTTAAACTGGTATTCTGTTCTCTCTCTCTCTCCCCCCATGTCTCTCTCCTCTTCATGTCTCTCTTCTCCCTCTCTATCCATGTGTCTCTCTCTTCTCTATCTCTCTTCTCTCTCTCTTTATCTCTCTCTATCTCTCCCCATATCTCTTCTCCCTCTCTATCCATGTGTGTCTCCCTCTTCTCTCCCTCTATATCTCTCTCTCCTTTCTATCCATGTGTCTCTCCTCTCTCTCGCCTCTCGCCATGTCTCTCTCCTCTTCATGTCTCTCTTCTTCTCTCTGTCCATGTTTCTCTCTCTCTCTTCTCTCTCTCTCTTTATCTCTCTCTCTATCTCTCCCCATATCTCTTCTCCCTCTCTATCCATGTGTGTCTCCCTCTTCTCTCCTTCTATATCTCTCTCTCTCCTTTCTATCCATGTCTCTCTCCTCTCTCTCCTCTCGCCATGTCTCTCCCTCTATCTATCTCTCCTCTCTATCCATCTCTCTCCTCTCTCTCCCTCTATCCATCTCCCCCCTCTCTCCATCTCTCTCTCTCTCCTCTCTCCATGTCTCTCCCCTCTCTCTCTCTCTCCTCTCCTCTCTCTCCATGTCTCTCCCCCCTCTCTCTCTCTCCTCTCCTCTCTCTCCATGTCTCTCCTCTCTCTCTCTCTCTCCTCTCCTCTCTCCATGTCTCTCCTCTCTCTCTCCCCTCTCTCTCCATGTCTCTCCTCTCTCTCTCTCTCTCTCTCTCTCTCCTCTCCTCTCTCCTCTCTCCCCCCCCCGTGTTCCAGATGCTCCAGTAGTACCCTCAGCCCCCAGCTCCTGCCCAGCCCAGAACAACAGTGACCTGGACATCTTCGGCCCCATGGTCTCCAACCCCCTCCCCGTTTCCACGGCAGCAGCACAGTTCTCTCAGGTGAATTTCTCTCACGGGCTGGAGCCCTGAAACCACGGTTACCAGGGTCTGCGACACCAACACCTGCACATACAAACCCTGATTCTAATGAATGGGTCGTTATCAAGCTCTGCGGAAGCCTCATAATGACCCATTCATTAGATTCAGCTGTGATTCAAATGTGATTCAAATTATTCAAATAGAGCAGGAAAACATTTAAAACCTTCAGGACAGTGGGCCTCGAGAACCAGGGTTCCTGATTAGATTAGATTCAACTTTAATGTCATTACACAGGTACAAGTACAGGGTAACGAAATACAGTTAGCATCCAACCACAAGTTATGACAGCAGAATATAATAATAAATATGTGTATACTCAGAATATACACAGAAAGAACAGTATAATCAGAATATACATAATGCTTCATTTAGCAGACGCTTTACATGAATACAGAATGTACAGATTAAAGTGATTTTAGACAAATGTACAGCTGTATACCTGCCACAGTAACCCTGTTCCTCTCTGCGTCCTCCCCCCTCTCCAGGCCAGCTCCAGTCACCCTGCCTGCACCCCGACACAGACCCCAGCAGGAGCGGGCGCCGGCGGGCCCGAGGGCCAGGGAGACCTGGACCTGTTCAGCGAGACGAGCACCAGCAAGGGAGAGGACGCGGCCAAGAAGCCGCTCTCCAAGGACTCCATCCTGTCTCTGTACGGCAACAGCAGCCTGTCCCAGCAGCAGCCCCCCGCCGCCACCGAGCCCTACGCTTACGGTACGGCGCGCGCACGCCGCAGCGCTTCCGGTTTCCAGTTTCCCGTCCTCTCCCCCTTTCTTCACAGGAAGAAAACAAACAAGCAGGGAGGGGTTTGAAAGCAGCTGAAAAGCAGACGTTGTTTCACACTCTCACACTCTCTCTGTCGTTTCTGTCTTCCTCCCTCTCTCCTTCTTCTTCTTCTCCCTTTCTCCCTCTTCATCCCTCTTTCTCTCTCTCTCTCTCTCTCTCTCTTTCTCTCTCACTCTCTCCTCTCACTTTCTCTCTTCTCTCTCTTCTCCCTCCCTCCCTCCCTCTCTATATCTCTCTCTCTCTCTATCCATGTCTCTTATTTCTCTCTCTCCTCTCGCCATGTCTCCCTCTATCCATCTCTCCTCTCTCTTCTCTCTCTCTCACTCTCTTCTCTCTCTCTTCCTCCCTCCCTCTTCCTCTCTCTCCTTCTTCGTCTTCCTCCCTCCCTCTTCCTCCCTCACCATCTCCCTCTCTGTCTCTCCCTCTCTGTCTCTCCCTCTCTGTCTCTCCCTCTCTGTCTCTCCCTCTCTGTCTCTCCCTCTCTGTCTCTCCCTCTCTGTCTCTCCCTCTCTGTCTCTCCCTCTCTGTCTCTCCCTCTCTGTCTCTCCCTCTCTGTCTCTCCCTCTCTGTCTCTCCCTCTCTCCCCCCAGCTGGTATGTTCATGGGCCAGCCCCAGATGCAGTTCCCAGTCCAGGCCCCCGCCGGCTACCAGGCTTTCCCTGGCATGGGCCCTGCCATGCCCCCCACCACGGTCATGGGGGCCATGATGGCCCAGAGCGGGGCGGCCATGATGGGGCCCAACACGGGCATGATGGTGGGCATGACCATGCCCAACGGCTTCATGGGCAGCGCGCCCACCGCCGGCGTGATGGGCATGGCTCCCAGGATGCTGGGGCCCCAGGGAGGGGCCATGCCGGCAGGGATGGTGCCCGCTCAGGGCATGTACGCCCTCCAGCCTGGCCAGCAGGCCCAGTGGAACATGGGACAGGTAGGAGGAGTTCAGGTCTGGTAGCAGTGACATGTCGAGGAGCTGGAAGGGTTGGTTGGCACGGCGATGTGGCTCATTCTCTCGCGTTCTCTGCCCTCCCCAGATGAACCAGCAGATGTCAGGGATGACGCTGAATGGAGCAGGGGGCCAGATGGGCTTTGGCCAGCCTGCAGCAGCCATGGGGGGGTGGGCAGCTCCCCCCTCCGGCCACACCCTCAGCACACAGCTCTGGAAGTGAGCCCCCACTCCCCCTCCTCCTTCCCTCTCTAAAACATACACGGGGTGAAAGGGCGTGCGGAGGAAGATGAGAGGATTACTGGATGAAGGGGGGGGGGGGGGGGGGGGGGGGCGGGTTCCAAAATCTCAACGACCTCCCCCCTTTGGAACCCTCGCTGAAAACGGACGCTGGTTTTCCTGTTGTGACCACTGTTCAGAATATCTCACTTGTATCTTTCCCTCCTTGTCTCTGTTTTCCCCTTTCTCTCTCCCTCCTTGTCTCTCCTCTCTCCCCCCCTCACTCGCTCTCCCCCCCACTCTCTCCCTCTCTCTCATCTCTCTCTCTCTCCTTCTCCCCCCCCCTCTCTCTCTCTCTATGTCTCTCTCTCTGTCTCATATATCTTGATTGTGGGAGTGAATGGGAAGTCATACAGCGTTTGCAGGCTAGCAGATTGTGCCTGTTGTGTTTTTGATCGTCACTTTATTTCTTTATTTTCCTCTTTTTTCGGGGGGGGGGGGGCAAAAAAGAAAGTCAAATAAGTTTGAACAACATCCATCGATCAACAACATATCAAAACCCTGCAGGACCAGTTACACTAGCTTTTACTGTGTTATTGTATCATTATACAATTATAGAGAATCAAATGAATAGTATTTAAAGGGAGAAGACGTTGTGTCTGTGAATACTGCTCCCGAATGTACAGAGCTTATAACCTCTTTTAAAGTACCCGTGGTTCCCCAACAAAAAATAAAGTATGGTAAACTGAAGTTGGCGTCATTGAACATTCCTGTTAAAGGAACATTCCTGCTATGCTCAATGACTGATGCGCTTTGTAAAAGCTCTCTCTTGTAAGTCGCTTTGGATAAAAGCGTCCGCTAAATGAATAAATGTAAAAGTGCGAACGTCAGCTGTCGTTCAGAATGACTTGGGAGTTGGAAGCTGCGGTTCCCCCCCATCGCCTCTAGATGGCGCAGTGAGCACAGTTATCAACGGGATTCTTCTCCAGTGAGTCGTGATGCGCTTAAAATGAACGAAGAAAAGAAGAAAAAAAGGTGGATTTGTGGAAATGCCCCACAACACGTTGGGGATTCCTGCATGATGACACTGCTGCGTCTCTGCAAGGTGTCAGGTTTGTATGAGAGGCCGCGAGGCTGGGGGGTTCATATGACAAGGGGTAATTAATGACACCATTTAGCTTTTATGGTTTCCTTTCAAATGGGTCTGGTGTTATATCTGGGTGTTATATGGCTATCAGTGGTTATCTCTTGATTCATGTATGTCATATGTGCCGTATTTGGCGCACGAACGCACACGGTCACGCAGGTAGAAGTGGTGGAGTTACAGGTTGCCAGGTTTGGCTCCCCGCAGTAACTCAAGTCCTTGGCTTTTTTTTCTCTCTTTGTAAGCGGACGGTCACGACTTTACTGATGACAAAATTCTGCACCACGGGAAGTTATTTTTTTAATAATATTTATTAACACAACGATTATTACAAACCTTTGAATATACAAATACAAAAATATAATTACATTCGTACACTAGGGCATGCTTGCTGTGAATAAAAGAAAAAAATTGAAAAGCTTACAGGTCCTCAGGGTTTTCATTGCTTTTTGTTTCATTGAAAACCTTATTGATATGAAATAATGTTCAATGTCTTTCTGAAATGAAATAAAACAAGGCTTTTTTACATGAAAACGTACATTTGTGCATATAGACCACGGGAAGTTGACGTGAGTTTACGGCCACCTGGTGACGTCACCGGACGGACCTGGTTGTGTTGCCATCTGCTGGACGGTTTCAGCGACGAAGCATGACGTCATCGAGAGTGAGCGGGTGCCAAGACTGGACCCGCTGCTGTGCCCTCAGATGCACCCCACCTGGAAAAGGACCCCCCTCGCGGGAGCGCGCGCACAAACCGCTCCATTTAGAATTGGATTTGGGGGAATTTCTTTAATAAGATAAACGAATATATTATCGTCGGTGATTTGAGTAAATAACTGATACGTGAGCGCGACACAGAATTACTAAAGACCAGCCAGCAGAGACCAGCCTCTGCTTATTGAATCCAAACTGAACCTTAAGCAACATGTTGTTTAAATTCACATGGTCTTAAGTGCAGCCTAGCTTGGAAGATTCAAAATAGGCCAGAATGAAAGCCAACTAAAGGTTTGAATGCAGATAGGGCCTACTTTGAAGTATTACTAAGAATACGAAACAACACATATTTAATGCCCCCAAATTATTGTAACTAAACTGTTAAATATTTAATTGAACTGTCTCTTCGCTGTCCATGGTGCTGAACATGCTTTTTACAACGTGCTTCAACGCTCTTTTTACACGGATCAGGAGTTAAGGAGTGAAATTAGGTGACAATGAGACGCAGAGAGCTAATGTTTTAACATCTTTAGATAATCAAAAGGCATTTCCAAAAAATACTTGAAATGAATAAGACTATTTGTCTAAGATCTGAGAGGATTTATCTTAACTGGTTAGTTAATAATATTGGGACATTTCAACTCTTCAAATGTTAAAACAGATGACTAATGATGATGCCTGACCGGAGCACGTTTTAATTTAATTGTGTGTGTGTAGGGAAGGGGGTGGGTTTCTGGGAGAGGCGCGCCCCCTGAATGATGGGAGGGCGAAAAAAAAAGGGTTCTGCGCTCGTGAGGCGACGAGAGATCCATTCTCAAATGAGTGAGCGCGCTCCCGCAGTAGGAAGGAAGAGACGTGCGCGCGGGGGGGGGGGGGGGGGGGGGGCTGCGTTCCCATTGACTGTTCCATCTCCCACGTTAGCGGTACAGAGGCGGTGGCACCGGGAGAGAGCGAGCGAGAGAGCGAGCGCGAGAGAGAGGGAGCTCGAGACACGAACTCCGCTTAATACTCCCGCGATCCAGAGTCCGGTGGCGGGGCGGCTGGGGGGGGGCATTAGTGGGAGGGGGGCATCAGAGATCAGCTAAGTGATCCCGGAGTCTCTCGGCTTGTCAACTCTTGGCGCGGAGATGTGCTTCCCCGTAAACCGGCGGTGGAGGTGAGAGGAGGGCAGGCGGCGGGGGGGTGGGGGGCGCGAGGAGGAGGAGGAGGAGGAGGAGGAGGAGGAGAAACAGCCGAGGCGCGACAAAAAGCACAACCGTGGGTGCCTGCAACCATGAGCGGCTCGCGCTGTTCACGAGAGCTGCCGCCGCTGCCGTCGCGTGCTCGGACCGCGTCGTGAGGTGTGGCTCGTGACGCTCGGGGGGAAATCTGTCAAGCCGAAACGACACGCCGACGAGGGAGGGGGTGGTGGTAAAGATGTCCGCCTCGGTGGGGCCCCAGGGCGGCCCTCGCCCACCCACCGCGCCGCCATCCATGCCCGCCCTGCCGGACCTGAGCCACCTCACCGAGGAGGAGAGGAACATCATCCTGGCGGTGATGAACCGGCAGAAAGAGGAGGAGGAGAAAGAAGAAGCCATGTTAAAGTAAGAGGCTTTCCTTTTGCTTGCTGTGGAACCTGGAAACGCACGCGTCGCACACACGCACCCCATTCACGAGCCCTGCCTGGGGCCAGATGGAACGCGCGTGCACGTGCTCGTTAAAACGAACACGTTACAATTGCAATGTGCGCTTTTTGCAGTGTAGCAACGTCGCACCTCAACACCCATTCAATACACCCCGGGTCACATCTATTGTTCCTCCTCGTTTCCGTGCACAGATGTTACCCTAGCGGCGCGTGCCCTTGTTGGATACAATTCGCACCTAAGACAAATTAAATTCGGTCATTCCAATCAAAAATCCCCTCGTGAAGGATATTACGCTTTGGTGAAAAGGTGCAGTCGACAGCGGTGCCTGTATAGCCTTTAGCTGACAGGTAGCCTGGAGATCACAGGTGTCAGACCCCCCCCCCCCCCCCCCCCCCCCGTGGACCCCCCCGCGCTAGGATAGACCTGCTGCCCCAGGCTGGGTCAGCTCCTCGGTGATGGAGGTGGTCATCGATGGGGTGGACAAAACAGGGGGTCAGATAAGTTACAGGTGCAGCCTGGTCACCCCGGGGGGGGGGGGGGGGGGGGGGGGGGGGGGGAGGCGGGGTGTGACACGGGGGGGGGGGGTGCGATGGATGATTCATAGCCGACCACACTACTGCGTGTGTCCCCCTCTCCACCTTCCTCCTCCTCCTCTCCTTCATCCTCATTTTCACTCATCAGCGGGCTCTAGTCTCGGGTTTACCGTCTGTTCGACACGCTGTCTCCCACCGGCTGCAGCCTTACAGTCAGTGAAGCTACAGGCTGTAAAAGACACCGATG
>CM059342.1:6003464-6085964 GCA_030340685.1 Protosalanx chinensis | reverse complement strand
GTCCAGGCGACTCCAACACGGCGGCGGAGGACGGCTTCGACGAGCGCTGCTGCCACTGCGAGATGTCTGTGGAGGATCTGCTTCCCTCCGTCAAGTCCGTCATCAGGGCTGTGAGGTGAGCCGGCCCGCCGTCCAGCCCCTCCCGTCAGCCCTCAGGGCCCGCCCCGTGGCTCCCAGTCACACAGGAAGGGCCTCGGTGGAGAAGGGTTTTTCATTTCCCTTTGTCTTCCCGCACCGCATCACTCTTCCTGATCGTCATCGTCTCTGCAAGATGTCTGCAAACACGCAAGAGGGGAAACATGTTGGTTTATGTTCCCTGGTGTTTTGTAGTAGCTTTGTTTACATTTAGCAGACGCTCTTATCCAGAGCGACTTACAGCGAGTACAGGGACATTCCCCCCCTGAGGCAAGTAGGGTGAAGTGCCTTGCCCAAGGACATAAATTCATGTTGGCACGGTTGGGGTTCGAACCGGGGTACCTTTTGATTACCAGCCGGACTCCCTAACCACTCAGCCCCGACAGTAAGCACTCCACAGTGCTACGTATCGCTAGTATTCAGACCTGTGTGGAGTTCCCCCCCCCCTCATGCTGTCAGTCTCACCCACCAGTCCCCCCTATGCGGGGCCCTCAGGAGCCCCCTCAGAGCCTCTCATGCTCAGCCCCCTTGCGGCCGGGGCCCCTGGTCTGGTCCGGGTTTGGGTTCCTCCGCTGTTTTCTCGCAGTGATACATTTCAGCTGGGAGGGGTAAAGTAAGCACGATTGCTGGTTTTGGGTCCTCAGGCTCTGAAACTTAACAGGAAGTTAGTTTTACAGGTACTAAATGGTTTTTCCAGACGACTGTCAGGCAGTGCAGACAGGAACCATTGCTGGTCGGGAGTTTGGGGGGAGGGAGGGAGGGTGAGGGGGGGGGGGGGGGGTTCGGCGGTTGAAGCAACATTGGGTTTGTTTTCATAACCTGTTCGTCAGTGCTCCTTATTTGGAGTCTGTTTTTCCTCGTAGTTATTTATTTGAGGGCGCCATCTAGTGGCGAACCTTCAGAACTGTCTTCGCTTCAGCGTAGAGGAGATGCCGCAAAACCCCCGTTCGGACATCGGTTTCCCTGCTCTTGTGCCGGTATCACCTCGGATATCTCACATCCTGCCCACCATCTTTTCATACGGAAAGGCGCTACAGGTCTATAATCACAAAATCTGTCAGATTTAAAAATAGCTATATGGACTTTAAATGAATCACTGTCTTGATGTAACCTGTATAAATGTGTGCTTCTGTTGTTGTGTTGTTGTTGTTGTTTTTTTCTGTTGGTGTTGATGGAACTTTGACACATGAGAGATGTGAGCTTAACTGCACTGTATCGAAAGAGCAAATTCCACCAACTCTCTTGTGTGGCCTTTAATAAAGGAATCGATTGATTGTATGATACCACGTTAAAAGCATTCGAAAACCTCTTTGATTTCCGGTGATGGTTCCACTCTAGAATTATGAAGTTCCACGTGGCGAAGAAGAAGTTCAAGGAGACGCTGCGGCCATACGATGTGAAGGATGTCATCGAGCAGTACTCCGCTGGACACCTGGACATGCTGTGTCGCATCAAGAGTCTCCAAACCAGGTAGGGAAGGACCCTGACCGTCCCAGCCAGGGCCGGTATCGCCGTGGTGACGGTCCCCGGGGTGGACCCCCATCTGGGATGGTCGCAGCGGACGTTGTAGTGAATGGACGGAGGTCCGTCGGAGTTGTTCCCTACTGTGGAAGCCTTGCCACCAAGCAGCAGTGTGTGTTTGTATGACAGGTGTGTGTGTTGTGTGTGTGTGTGTGTTCTCTTGCAGGCTGGACATGATAGTTGGTCCTCAGCCCTTCAGCAGCAGAGCCAAGACGTTTTCCTCCCCCTCCTTGCCCCTGTATTACAGCCAGGCCCGAAAGAACTCAACCCAGGGGTCAGAATACCCCCACACACATCCCCATGGCAACCCTTATTTGGCCTCACACACACACACATCCCCATGGCAACACTAATCTGGCCTCACACACACATCGCCATGGCAACACTCATCTGGCCTCACACACACATCCTCATGGCAACCTTCATCTGGCCTCACACGCACATCCCCATGGCAACCCTTATGTGGCCTCACACACACACACATCCCCATGGCAACACTCATCTGGCCTCACACACACACACAATCGCCATGGCAACACTCATCTGGCCTCACACACACATCCCCATGGCAACACTCATCTGGCCCCACACACAATCGCCATGGCAACACTCCTCTGGCCTCACACACACACAATCGCCATGGCAACACTCATCTGGCCGTTCACTGACACACACACATCCCCATGGAAACACTAATTTGACCTCACACACACATTCCCATGGCAACACTTATCTGGCCTCACACACATCGCCATGGCAACACTCATCCGGCCGATGACTGCCATATCCTCTTTCAGGGGTCACACACTTCCCACATACTCCTGACACACACCTCCTACCTCCTCGCGCACACACCGCTCACACACTGCTCTGCTCTCGCGTCACACACTCTTTGCCTTCGTCCTGCAGCTTTGCATGCAGACTTCCTGCGTGTCTAACTGCGTGTGTGTCTCACCTGTCACTAACCGACAGGATCCGACCTGCAGAGAACTCTGGGGTCAAAGCTGAAGCTGCTTTTCAACACGGGATACACAAATAAGGGATGAGGGATACATGAAGTATATTATTAACAAGGATGTCCTTGTCGTCTGCGTAATAGAATTCCTGCTTGGGTATTCATTCTGTCGATGAACTATTCTCTTTCAGCCCCGTCTGTAATAGGTTTTCCCTCTCACTGGATTTTGAACAGTCGAAACATTTGCTCCCGAGAACAAAATGCTGCCTTATTGAGGTCGACAGCTGAAACTGCATGTCGTTTGACAGACTGGAGAAAAATGCTTTTTAAATCCAGTGCCGACACTTTAACCGTTAACAGTTCTTTGTCTCTTTCCCTCTTTAAAGCAGCGTCTGTGTGCTGTTTTTAATATCTTCCCTCCCTGCCGTGTCTGTCAGCTGTGGACTAACAAAAATACATTCTGCCTTTGTTTCCTCTGCGAGCCACTGTGTATCGTGAATCAGCTCTTTCACTTACTGAATTATTATTGGTGTGTGTGTGTGTGTGTGCTGGCTGCTGTTTGTGTGTCCTGGCTGCTGTACGTTTGTGTGTGTACATGTGTGTGTGTGTGTTCTGGCTGCTCTACGTGTGTGTGTGTGTGTGTACATGTGTGTGTGTGTGTTCTGGCTGCTCTACGTGTGTGTGTGTGTGTGTGTGTGTCCTGGCTGCTGTACGTATGTGTGTGTGTGTGTGTACGTGTGTGTGTGTGTGTGTGTGTGGCAGAGTGGACCAGATCCTGGGGAAAGGTCAGATTCCTCTGGATAAGAAGATCCGGGAGAAGTTACTGTCTGATGGAGACCTCCTGGAGGACATGAGCATGTTAGGACGAGTCTGCAAAGTGGAGCGACAGGTGGGGGGTCTGACTATCCATCTGCTCATCATTCCATCTTCTCCACGTTCGTTCTCATAAAGAGCTCTAATGAAGCTTTGATCTTGCGATGGAGAATGACTTCTGGATGGGGGGGTCGAAACATCTTGATTTTGAAAACGGTGTCCAGATGACTAACTCTGAATCAGAATCGGAATGGGGTTTATTCGCTATGCAAGATTAACAAACATAGAATTCACTGTGGCAGAAAGGAGCAAACATAGAACATTTATGTGGCATACTAATACAAAATGAATACAATGTCAAATACACTACAGATAGGATACATAGTACATACATACTCTGGAACCTTTTCTGTCTTTCTGACCTCAGTTCCTGTCTGTCTCTCTTCCTGACTTCTTTCCTTGTTTTAGGTCCAGTCTATAGAGTCCAAGCTGGACTCCCTGCTGGACATTTATCGTCAGGTGCTGCGAAAAGGCTCCTCCTCGGCGCTCACCCTCTCCTCCTTGCCTCTGTTCGAACTGGAGCAGACCTCGGACTACCAGTCCCCCACCCAGGTGAGTGGTCTGGGGGGAGGACCCGGAGGATGCGTCACCCGTTCCTCCACCAACGCCAACCTATCCCGGGGGCTCCACCTGATTCTGGCCCCGCACAACGAACTCGCCCTCAACCTCAACGCCTCGCCCCGGTCGGACCTCGGACCCCCGTCCTCTCCTCTTCCCCGTCACCATCCTCTGCCCACGCCTGACAGTGGGAACCCTCGGGCGGGGGGGGTGACTCCGCCCGTCTTCAGCCCCGGAAGCCTCACCCCAGTTGGAGACGGAGGCCACGGGGGGTTCCCCACCCTGGCCAGACCTCCACCACCACCGCCTCCCCACGCGCACATCCGAACATTGTGCCCCAGCAGCGCCCCCTCCAGGTTGGAGAGGGAAATGGGGGACTTCTGTGGCATGCTGGAGGATCAGAGTGAGGACGGTGGTGGTGATGATGGGGTTCTAGAACCAGACCAGAGCCTAGGGCTGGACCTGGGGCTGAGCCTTGGTCTAGAGCGGCCTGAGCGTGTTCGGCTGGCTGGCGCTAGCGGTAGCAATGGCAAGTTCAATGCCAAGGAAGAGGGTTCCTGGAGGAGACACGTGAGCCTGGAGATGGAGCCCCTGGTTCCCCTGGCCTTGAGCCACTGCTCCAAGCCCAGCACGGTGGACCGAAGCCTGGGGAAGTCCATATCGGTGCAGGACTTGATTAAGGCCACTCCAGGAGGGAGATCCAGCCTGGACAGCAACCCCAGCCTAAGCCTGTCCTCCCCCAGCCCCAGCAGCCAGGACTCCCCCACCTGCTCCCACAGCAGCCGGGACCCCGGAGGGGGGGGAGGGGCGTGGCGGGAGGAGGACCTCTTTATCAGCGACAAGGACGTGGAAACGCGAGGCTTTGACTTCCTGTCCCAGGGCCCCCCGCCCAAGGCTCCGTCCTCCTACTCCTCGGAACTCCTGAGGACGGGGGCCGACGGTGGGGGGGCGGAACCGCTAGGGTCCAATCGGAGCTTGGCGAGCGGGCACACGTCCACGCCGCCCTCCCCCGCAGGGAGCAGCGATTCTCTTAGCCTGCCGCATGTGCGGCTAAAATAGACCCCCCCCCCCCCCCCCCCCGCATCCCCCCCTTCGTTGTGCCACTGACGGAGCTGTCCTCAACGCTGAAATAGTCTTTATTTCTTCTTAACGAACGGGTTTTTTTTTTACTTTCACATCGAATGATCTGATATAGCATTTTTCATACATGTTGACCCAGACATGGCATATCATTGCATGAGTCAGTGTTTAAAAAAAAAAAAAACATTTAAATCGTTTCTTAAAAGAGGGGGTAGAGAGAGGAAGTGTAAACGAATAAAAGGGGTGGCGTACAAAACAAATCTAAATGCGAGAAGAACTTGATGGAGATCGATATGTGATCCTCACACTTTGCATGAGCTCTGCATGTTTTCAGTCCAAAGTACAACCAACCCAGATGTCTTCAGTCTGAGACGAGAAGACATGTCTTCACGCAAACGGGCATCTTTGCATTGTACAAGGCCTTACTCCACATTCTTTTAAAGACAATCTGATCGATTGTTAGATGCTTACATGCCAGGCAAAGTACCTTTGCTTTGAAGACTATTAGCTTAGCCTCTGTGTTGAATGCTTACAACATTATCCTCTGATACTTTACTAGATTTCCACAGGTGGCCATCTTGAGAATGAAAATGAATGTCACTGTCCCTGTTCTTTGATAATGGACCCCTGGAGTCGCTTAACAATAACTTTCGAAAATGTATACCAATTAAACTACAAAATGAAGTTTTGTTATTTAAAAAATTCCAGGCCAATAGTAAATAATCTAACACACAAACACAGACAATCTGGTAGTTTACGTGTGACAATATTTGCGGTGGCCGCTAGCTGCTATAGACAGTCCAGGTACAACCAATTGTAAAACCGGGAGGATGAGCTGCTAACAACAAGGATGAATTCTGCACCGGCTGCTTTTCTGCCCGGCGACAACGGTGACAAAACATTTTGAATGTCATTAATTGGTGGAAAATTCTGTGTCTCAAACGATCACGTAAAAGTGAGAAACATGTTTAAAACGTCTTTTCTTTGTTTCTTTTTTTTTATTATAAACGTGAGTATTCGTTACCCTTTTTTAAATTATATAACTGTAAAGTCTTATTATTTCAGGTAATGTTCTGAATTTAAAGTCTACGGATGAACTTCTGTTATCCGATTGAAGTGTTAAATTAAATTTGCTAATGTTGAAATGCTGTACAATGTATGTATATACACATACGCTCATCTGTAGAATATTTTGCACAGTCTGGCAGTGTGAAATAATGATGCTAAATAATTATGCTCTTTTCATTAAAATGGTACTGCGGCAGGAACCATGGTCATGGACCATGGATGTCCATTATAATCATTATGTCATAAAATGCAAAGTGGAATGGCTGTCATTAAACCCAATGAAAGAAGGCCCACAACTATCATCAGAAAATGCATTTAAGCTCCTTTAAAGTTTACCGAAGGTTTCACCTGAGTAAAAACGGTGCATAAATGGTGCCTTGATTATAAAGTTTCAACCATTTCCGTATTTCCGTATTTGATTGCTTTTGTTTTGTTGGAGTTTAAATGGGCTCTCATACTTGAGTATCTGTCCTCCCTTGTATAATATCTGTTTTGGAATATATTGTCTTTTACATTTTTTATTCATATATCATTGTATTAGTATATGATAAAATTGGCCGTCAACATACTGTGTCATTATAGTAATTTATTTAATGTAAGCGCACATACACAGAATCCATCCCTTCAGTTCATGTTCTAAAGCCTATTAATACCATAAAAATGCTAATGATCTTTTATCCTCAAACATAATTAAAAACTGCAATTCTGACTGAAGTTACCATTTCTGTGGTTCATTTTTCCATGTGGCTCACGCTGAGTCATGGTATTTTGTTCCAAATGACTTAATCGATCACTATTGTTCAGTTCTGAGTCAATCAACAGATCTAAATCAACAGATCTAAATCTAAATCTCTAAAATCACATCATGTCTGCATTCAGTTGCTGTCTCAAGTATCCGCATCTATTGACAGAAAAAACCCAAACATATTTTTCTCTAATTTTTCCACATTTTTAATGTTATGCAGATAGAATCACAATGAACATCTGATAAGGTGCAGAACAGTATCAATAAAGTTGAACAGTGCAAGGAAGCTTAAGCCAATCAAAGTTTCACAGTCGACAAACTGATTTCACGATTTCTTTTCTCGAGACTTAATTTGGAAAAGTTGCATTTTCAGCAGTTAAAGTGTGCCAGGAACATGCAAACAGCGAAACTAACACAGGACAGACAGCGGGTCTCCTAGACCAAGTTATTGCAACAATAAACACAAATTTGTGGAACGTCATCACTCAGTTACAATCAGCTATAGCTACAGACTGCTAGCTAACCGCAAACAAACACTGACTAGCGTCGACTGATTAGTGTCTTAACTACAACAGCAAATGGGGAGGGGGTCGTTTCCTTGGACTTTTACGTAACCATAGTTAAAGTTTTGTTGTGTGTTTCAACGCGAAGTACAGCGTTTGGCTAAACAACAACAACAAATATACACGCTAAAACAGTTTGGATACGTCCTCCTTCAACTGTTTACCAGGGTTAGGATTGTGTTATTTGTTTTCCTTCGACGACTCTTGCGATGCATTGTGATAATTGACCAGACTTTAACTACGGCGTGTGGGAAAGGTGGGGCGAGGGGGTTTGTGCAGCTGGGGGGAGCGTTGGGGGCGGCAGCCCAGCACAACGTTCATTTGGTCTTCTGGGCCTTCTGGGCAGATTTGGTGACCTTGCCGCTGGTCGGCGCTTTCTTCTCCACGGCCTTGATCACGCCCACCGCCACCGTCTGACGCATATCGCGCACCGCGAAACGCCCTGTGGAACGAGAGGTTTGTGTACAAAAAAATATATATTAATTTTTTTTACTTAATGTTTTTTTAAACAATTAATAACAAATTCAAAGCAGTACAAATTTAGTAACGTTTAGGATATTCCCTGTCAATCCCTCTAGGGGGCGCCAGTATGCATCAACAGCATAGACTAACCCCATGCTGGTGCTCATGTTCCGGTCATGTGTTCTGAGGCTGTGCGGCGCTCACCAAGAGGCGGGTACTCTGAGAAGCTCTCCACACACATGGGCTTCCCCGGGATCATGTCCACGATGGCAGCGTCCCCGGACTTTAGCGCCTTGGGGTTGTCCTCCAGCTTCTTCCCCGAGCGGCGATCGATCTTCTCCTTGAGCTCGGCGAACTTGCAGGCGATGTGGGCGGTGTGGCAGTCCAGGACGGGGGCATAACCAGCGCTGATCTGCCCTGGGTGGTTGAGGATGATCACCTGGCAAGACACAAGTATGTATTCCCGCGTTAACGCTAAACTTGCTAATGCTAATTATAATTTGTGTGCTTGTGATCAATAAGGCACAATGTCAAAATGCTCACATAATACTGTGTTATTATTATTAGTATTATTATATCTTGAAAGTTTTTGCACTGTCTACGCATTAAAGGTGTCCTAAAGACATGGGCGTCGTTAGCCCTGTTTTAGGGGGGCTGAAGCCCCCCCTAAATGTTCTTCAGCCCCCCTAAATAATTATGGGGATTATCATCGGGCCGCCGAAGAAAAACGATAATTAATAACAATATTTTATTTCGAAAATTACCGGATGCCCTTGGTTAAATGTCGGTCACTTGAGCGTCAAAAATGTAACCCACAAGTTCGAAAAACGAGTAAAAAACTGACGTCTTTTGAATCGCTGGCTAGCTCGCATCGGACTACAGTGCGACTACCCCCCCCCCCCCCCCCCCGTCGACAGAAAATGCCAGGGGCTAAGCCCCCCCTTTCTTTCAATCCTAGAAACATCCCTGCCTAAAGATCATCTTGCTCGCAAAAGAGTTGATATTACCGTAGCACTATAGGACGCACTGGATTATAAGGCGCACTGTCAATGAATGGTCTATTTTAGATCTTTTTTCATATATAAAGTGCACCGGACTATAAGGCGCATTAAGCGGGAAAAAAACTGTCAGATAAATCAGTCGAATAATATTATGGTGAAGCACAGTATGTATTACTCCGCGACGCTCCTGGCTACGGTAGCCGTAATGCTGCAAGCGGTGTGGCTTTGTAGTTTACCAAAGTCGTACTAAAACATTTTGATTTAGCGCCGTGAGCGCCTTCTACCACACAAAAATCGCTTAGAGGTCAGTAAACAAAATAATTAATCCATATATAAGGCGCTTCGGATTATAGGGCGCAGTGTCGTTTTTTCGAGAAAAATAAAGGCTTTTAAGTGCGCCCTATAGTCCGAGAAATACGGTACTTTCTGGAAGTTTCGTAGCAAAAAGTGATGCTATCGCTAGCTAATGTTGCAAACGTCATAACGTCACACGTCATCGTTTTCCCAGACCTGAGCGGTGAAGTTCGCCGCCTCTTGCGGTGGGTCGTTCTTGCTGTCGCCTGCCACGTTGCCACGGCGAATGTCCTTGACGGACACGTTCTTGACGTTGAAGCCGACGTTGTCGCCAGGCATGGCCTCCGTCAGCGCCTCGTGGTGCATCTCCACAGACTTGACCTCAGTGGTGATGTTGACGGGGGCAAAGGTCACGACGATCCCAGGCTTCAGGACTCCTGTCTCCACACGGCCCACTGGCACCGTGCCAATACCTAAAGAAGGGGGAAAATACTCGTAAAAAAGAAAACAGTGAATTTACATATTTCACTATGCAAAGCGTCTTCTACCACACTATGTGTGAATCTGTCAGTTTGACAAAGAAAAAGAAGGACTTTGCAGTTGATTTTAGCACTATGATGAACTAGGACATTTATATATATATATATATATATATATATATATTAGGCCTCACCCACTTGGTTCCTATCTCAGGAGGGTGATCATCTCCAGGGAATCTCATGATTTCCATTCACCAAGATATTTACAGACCCCTCACGGTTAAACGGCCCCATCTCTACACAGCACCTCTGTAGACAGATCTACAGCATATGGTTCCCCTACACCCCCCCCCCGGGGGCCGTACCTCCGATCTTGTACACATCCTGCAGGGGCAGGCGCAAGGGCTTGTCTGTGGGTCGGGAGGGGGGCTGGATGGCATCCAAGGCCTCCAGCAGAGTGGTCCCTGAGGCATTACCATCCTTCCGGGTGATCTTCCAGCCCTTGAACCAGGTCATCTGCACAGTCGGTGGATAACGATGGGGGACAGGGGACAGGGGGGGGACAGTTCACAATATCTCCACCAACAGTCCAAGCCTCTCCCATCCAGTTATCCATGCCAAGTACGTAAAAAGGTTGAAACTTAATAACCGAAACCAGCTACACCAACTACCAATGTTTGAGAAAATGTCTGACTACCGCTAAAATGAAACAAAATGGCACCCTGAAGGAATCAGGACTTTGACTAACGTTGGGGCTGGCCTCCAGCATGTTGTCTCCGTTCCAGCCTGAGATGGGGACGAAGGCCACCGTGTCGGGGTTGTAGCCGATCTTCTTGATGTAGGTGGACACCTCCTTCACGATCTCCTCATAGCGCTTCTGGCTGTAGTTGGGTTCGGTGGAGTCCATCTTGTTGACCCCGACGATGAGCTGCTTGACCCCCAGCGTGTAGGCCAGCAGGGCGTGCTCTCGGGTCTGGCCGTTCTTGGAGATGCCAGCCTCGAACTCTCCCACGCCCGCCGCCACGATCAGCACGGCGCAGTCCGCCTGTGGTGGGAAGCGATGTCGACTTTCGACAATTTTCGACAAGTTTTGATCCAACCATGTTTACCTGGAAGGACAACTTTACTAGAAGGAAACAAGAGCTGTATTTCATGTGTCTTGTCTCTCTCTTTATTTCTCTCTATCTCTCTCTGTCTCTCTCTCCATCTCTCTGTCTCTCTGTCTCTCTCAGTCTCTCTCCATCTCTCTATGTATCGCCCTCTCTCTCTCTCAGTCTTTCTCTCTCTCTCCATCTCTCTCTCTCTCTCTCAGTCTCTCTCTCTCTCCATCTCTCTATGTATCTCCCTCTCTCTCTTTCAGTCTCTCTCTCCATCTCTCTCCATTTCTCTCTGTCTCTTTCCATCTCTCTATGTATCTCCCTCTCTCTCTCAGTCTCTCTCTCTCTCTCCATCTTTCTCCATCTCCCTCTCTCTCTCTCTCTCTCAATCTCTGTTTCTCTCTCCCATTCTCCCTCTCCCCTTTTCTCTCTCTCAGTATCTCTCTCTCTATGTCTCTCCCTGTCTCTCAGTCTCTCTCTCTCTCTCTCTCTCTCTCTCTCTCCATACCTGGGAGGTTCCAGTGATCATGTTCTTGATGAAGTCCCTGTGTCCTGGAGCGTCGATGATGGTGACGTAGTACTTGCTTGTTTCAAACTTCCACAGGGAGATGTCGATGGTGATGCCCCGCTCCCGCTCTGCCTTCAGCTTGTCCAGCACCCAGGCATACTTGAAGGAGCCCTTCCCCATCTGCCAGAGTGAGAAAAAGCAAAACGCTCGCACATTCAGCGAGCGTCTCCGCTTTGCGTTCGGACGCGGCGTCCCGCGGTCTACGAGTGACACCGTGCCGTCGTAGCCGCGTTATAGGTCTTATGGATAGAATCAAAGACCCATCGAAGTGAGCTGAATCGCGTTCAGTCAAACTGGCACCGCCCACCTCTGCCCCGCCGACCTCTGCCCCCGCATCGTCTGGGACCTACCTCAGCCGCCTCCTTCTCGAACTTCTCGATGGTCCTCTTGTCGATGCCGCCGCACTTGTAGATCAGGTGACCCGTGGTGGTGGACTTGCCCGAGTCGACGTGGCCGATCACCACGATGTTGATATGAAGCTTCTCTTTCCCCATCGCTGCTCGCTAGACTAGCCGCTGGGGAGGGGGATAATATTGACCTATTATGGTAAATAGTGCATTAGTTACGTGTACATTTCACATTTACATTTACTCATTCAGCAGACGCTCTTATCCAGAGCGACTTACAAGTACAGGGACATTCCCCCCTGAGGCGAGTAGGGTGAAGTGCCTTGCCCAAGGACACAAAGATCATGTTGACACGGCCGGGATTCAAACCAGGAACCTTCTGATTACTAGCCTGACTCCCTTACCGCACAGCTACCTTACTCCAAGATGAGTCAATATAGGTGGTTCTATTCGTGCAGCAGAATATTCTGTGCTTGAATGTGTTTTCGATATAGACAAGCCCAATTTATGGTCTCTGTTTGTTTGGGTAACCTGTTTGCTAAGCAACACAAAAGGCTCCAACAACCTTTGCCTCAAGCCTCTCTCACACACACACACACACACACCTGCTTATCTTACACACAGGAGACCTCTCCATTTGCAGCCTCATTGTCACGAGATCCCCAACACTCTGACGAGGTGTCTAAAGTTTCACTCAGTTCATCCTTACGGTGACTGCCTCCATTTTGAGGTAGGCATTGTTAAGGACCACATAGCGACGTGGGGATGGGAGAAAGCAGCCATTTTTTGGTGCGGGTAATTCTCTTCATGTGTCTGAGATCACCCTGCTCACAGCCCCCAGGGAGGGAGCAGCTCTGGGTGAGCTGGTGAATATTTCATAGGGACTAATCATACAATGAGAGGTCGAAATTAGAAGCCCCTCCTCTGCCCACTGTTTATTTCCAATGACTTCATGTCATTAGGTGACGAGCATCATTACTGCAGACACGGCACACGTTCAAACATTGAGGCCTTTAGTAAATATTAAATAAGACCGTATTTAGTACGACTTTATGCTGTGTTATCTACTACAGCAGCTGGGGGGTTTAATTATGGATATCCCTGCATTGACTGATCTATTACGATTATCATCCAGGCCTTTTCATTTCTGATTTGATAACAAGCTCTACATGCCAGAGGGTGTTTTGCGCCCTGCTTGGAAACTGCGCCACATCGCCGAGGCACCAAACTCCGCCTTGTCCCAATGCAAGGCAGCGCACAGAGAAGCGCAGACTGCGCTCCCCGCATGGAAACCCTGCAAAGATGCTGTCAAAGCAGCGATCTGCGTAACATGCATTCACATCCAACAACCTTTCCCCAGTTCAACACTCACTCATGTCGATGCATCGTGGCTTTGCACGGCTTTGCTAAGTTAGGAAAATAATGTGAGCGTCCTACCTGTGCGAATGTCCTTTTGTATTTGGGGGGGGGGGGCGGGGGGATAGTGCAATTGCGCAGATGCTGCTCGCTGTCTTTATAGGTGCGCAGCAGGGGGTGCTGATATTGGTGCCGCTGTCGTCATTACTTGAACCCCCTCGAAGTGAAATTAGTGTTTCCCACCGCTAGATGGCGCGATGGCGCGGACCTCGCAGTCCTCGTTTGAAGAAAGAAATTATCCCTTATAATAAGGGATAATTTCTTTCTTCAAAAAGAAATATATAAGGGATAATTTCTTTCTTCAAACGAGGACTGCGGACCCCATCCCTAATGGGGAAATTTCACAGACGAACACTTTCTCAATGCATTGGCCGGGATTCGAACCCCAACCGGGAATGAAACCTAGGCCTTCTGCACATGGTAGACAAGAATCCTACCACGGAACCACCGGTGTTTGGAACATCAGTAAACGCCTTTCTGTGTTGGGACTGATTTGTAGGAACAGTGGGATTGATTGATTTGTGCTTGATTTTGTACCCAGGAAGCCGTCAAAGAAGGAAGCCTTACAGCAAAGGAATGCAAAGCCAATGGCTAGTCATTAGACAAGACAATACAACACCCAGAAACCAAGCTGGCTAAGGTCACTGACGTGTCCCAATGTGAAGATGGATGAGTGGTGCAGCCAATCATTGACTCCACATTAGATGTCACGATGCTGATCACATCCACTGCAGTGGATTAACCTCTGGATCAATGCAGAACCTATCGATCAATTTCAAATCAACATCAACATTGTAGTCTTCGCTTTCAAGTAAAAAATACTTTGATTCACATTGGGTATTCAACTTGTCTTTACTGTGGTCTTGTCCGGTAATTAAGGCCAGTTTTGTTGTAATTAATTATTTATTGAAAGGTAAACATATGATATGTTGTATGTGACACTTACCCAGGACCAAATCCTCAACATTATAGAGACAAGTCTAGCAGGTTGTGTGGTGCCTATGTGCCTACAAAGGATTTAACTGCAACAAAACTGTTACAAGTTCAATGATTATTTATTGACATCATTTTGGTTAAGCCCTGTAATTAACCAACGGGATTTTCATCAGTACCCTAGGTAGTTTAAAAAACGAACATTTGTTATTTGCTACAACTGTATTTCATGAAAAAGTTTATCAAGTAATAACCAAAAGTGTGTAAGTGCCATGCATAGAGATTAAGACAGTAACCAAGATAATGGGTCCTCGATTAAAGTTAGATTGGCGTGTAATTACAACAATTTAGCATGAAAGGGCATGTTTATGTAAATCTTCTATTATATTCAGTAATATGTTCTCTTTCAGTTTTTGACAAACTTGGTCATTACGTAGTATGTGCTGTGATCAATCATCACCAGATTACAGTGCAGTCAGTCTATTTCAGTCTACTTAAGCTTATTAGCGGACCAGCCTGCGCTGCTTGTAGCTGTGAGCGGGGAGACTGACTAACACCCCTCGGGTAAGAGGGATCCAGACCGGATACAGGTATAAACTGCAGAGCGCTCATCGTTTTTTGTCCTCCGGGCTCAAGTTTCTTGACGTTGTTGCATCTTTTTCGAGTCTCTAACTTGTCTGACCATCAGCTGAACGATATTCGACTGAACTCATAACACAGGCGGAGCCACAGAAGTCCTCACAATGTTGACGGCGTTGACAGGGATGTACCTGGTGGTTCAAGCAGCCTCCTCGCAGGTAAGGCTGCACATTAACCTGCCTGAAAGTCAACACGTCATACCCTAGTCTAAACACAATTTAAGAATGGTAAAGAAAAATGTATACTGCGTAGATGCAAATATCACAGTCGGGATTTAAGGCATCAAGCTCTAAACCAGCTGATTAATAATGTATACGGACCGTCTACAGCGGAGCATTGTGACCTTTAAATCATTCATTCATGAACTACCTCCACCGGTGGATGGTGTATGGTTGAGGACAGGGGTGTCTATTGCAGAGTAGCACCACGGACAGCTCCGTGAACCTTAGGGGTGCAACCACAAGGAGGGAGGCAACCGTTTCTGCTCCCCAGGAATGCATAAGGTCAACATGGTAAGATGGTTTGGCATGAATGCAAGTCTGTGAGAGCATCCAAGACTCTAGACATGGAGTTAATTAAAAACCTACCTACATCAGCTAAACAGTGAGTGCTTACACATGCACCAAGATGGTAAGGGAGTCGGGCTAATAATTAGAAGGTCCAGACTGTGCCAACATGATGCTGTGTACTTGGGCAAGGCACTTCACCCTACTTGCCTCAGGGGGAATGTCCCTGTACTTGCTGCTTTCTCCCATCCCCACAGTCACCCTGGATAAGAGCGTCAGCTATAAAGATTTAATGTAAATGTAAGACATTATCTTAAAACTTTTAGTAGTATCACTGTATTCTTATCAGTCAGCTCAGGTGAACAAGCATCTCTTCCTAACATGGAGTAAAAGTTGAGGTAAATAGACTGTATTGTGAGACTATTTCTGTTAAGGTTATTGTTATTGCACTTTGCAAGGACCAAGTTGAATGATTTGGCTTTTTCCGTGGAACCTTGTGAGGGAGGATTAATCCAGGTTTATTCTTATAATCCTTTTAAAACTAAAAGAGAACTTCCCAAACCTTTTGAACTGCTTACAACCTTCCAAGAAGACGAGGACAAACTTGTCCGTCGTCCTGTTTGAAGAACCATTTGGAGGGGCAGAGCAGTGAGGGACCTCCTCCTCCATTGAGGGACCCCTCCTCCAGTGAGGGACCTCCTCCTCCAGTGAGGGACCTCCTCCTCCATTGAGGGACCTCCTCCTCCAGTGAGGGACCTCCTCCTCCAGTGAGGGACCCCTCTCCAGTGAGGGACCTCCTCCTCCAGTGAGGGACCCCCTCCTCCAGTGAGGGACCCCCTCCTCCACTGAGGGACCCCCTCCTCCACTGAGGGACCCACTGCTCCAGTGGGGGACCTCCTCCTCCAGTGAGGGACCTCCTCTTCCAGTGAGGGACCCCTCTCCAGTGAGGGACCCCCTCCTCCAGTGAGGGACCCCCTCCTCCAGTGAGGGACCCCCTCCTCCACTGAGGGACCCCCTCCTCCACTGAGGGACCCCCTGCTCCAGTGGGGGACCTCCTCCTCCAGTGAGGGACCTCCTCTTCCAGTGAGGGACCCCTCTCCAGTGAGGGACCCCCTCCTCCAGTGAGAGACCTCCTCCTCCACTGAGGGACATCCTCCTCCAGTGAGGGACCTCCTCCTCCAGTGAGGGACCTCCTCCTCCAGTGAGGACCTCCTCTTCCAGTGAGGGACCTCCTCTTCCAGTGAGGGACCCCCTCCTCCAGTGAGGGACCCACTGCTCCAGTGAGGGACCTCCTCCTCCAGTGAGGGATTTCCTCTTCCAGTAAGGGACCTTCTCTTCCAGGGAGGGCCCCCCAGACAGTGACATACAAATATCAAGAGCAGTTAGGGAATGGGGGTATCTGAAAAACCATTGTATCTTTACCTGTCACCTGATTGAAAAGTTGTGTTATAGATATTGACATGTAGGCTATTCAGTTTTTTAGCAGACACTCTTATCCAGAGGGTCATATTTATATTACTAAACAAGCTACTAGTAACGAATTCATTCATTCATTCTTTCATTCGTAGTAACGAATATGTGGGATAATATTGTATGTTGTTTGACTGCGTACAATTATGTAATAAATAATTACAATATTTATTAACACAATCCTAGCAGTCAGTTTAGGACGTTAAGATTTTGAACGATGCCGTTTTTTTCTCCGATTTTAGAATCTTCTTCCATAAATGGTAACACTGTGGGCGTGGTCAAGCGACGACGCTGACGCGGGTCTTTATGGGCAATGTGGTTTTTTTCTCCAGTTGGGTTGATAAAAAGACCAACATTAGACATAATTCAACTACAGATCCCAGGTTAGGCTGCAGTCAGGTGCCGCTGTCACACGATATTTCAAGACAAACGCAGAGGTGACCCTTCTGTCTGAACAGGGAGAGTTTCATCTGAAGATCAACTGTCTTAAGCTGAATATGGTAAGATGGATGCATTCGTGATGTCTGCTTTAAAGATGTGTAAACAGAAGAAGACATTTACAAAACGAATGCTCCTTTTTTTCTACCAATTTCTATTGTTTTTCATCTAGTGTACGTTTGACATTGGAAAGAGAGCAGAGTTTGCTGGAATCATCGCTTTACTGTAACTGTTTTTATAGAAGCTCTTTGGTTACCTAGTACCACTGTCCTTCATACATTTTTGAAAGCCAGATATTCGCATTTTGATATATTTTAAAGATCTATGGTAGTTGACCGTGTACCGAGGTTTCTCATTCAAAATAACTAAATAATCAAAACAACCATGTAACATAGTGATTTCCACTGTTTTGCACTTGTTTGTACATCGTTTTCACACCTTTGTTATCCACTAACAATGAACAGTGGGTGGCAGGCGCTGCTGATCGCATCGTCATCTTCGATACAATCAAGTTGCATGGTTTATCGAGGATAAGCTAGCTCTAAAAATGATTAAATGCTCAAGATCATTGTATAGGAATCGTTTTCCAAAGCAGGGTGAGCGATAATGTAGTTGTAGGTTGATGCACCATTGTGTTGATGCATGCAGGTCTCGAGCGCGCTCGCGGGTCGGGTGTTAGAACTGGGATCAACAAAGCGGCCCGATGCGGGTTACTGCCGCTCGGTTTGCCAGTTCCAGCGATGTAGGTCAACACTGCTGTGTGTCACAGCGGGATGGTGCAGTTTTCCTTCCAATGTCCTTCTTTTGCAGGCCGATCCAATCCGTGTTCTGGTGACCGGCGCTGCAGGTCAGATCGCCTACTCTCTCCTGTACAGCATCGCCAAGGGAGATGTATTCGGCAAGGATCAGGTAAGCATATACAACCAACAGTTATATAAACTGGGATATTCTGCCCGCAAACCAGCTTTCCTGTGGAAAACCAAGCAGATGGATGTTGTAATATGTGTGCTATAACGTGGTTACATAACGGACGAGCCTGAATAATTCATGGCTGTTTGCTGCCCTGACATGGTGGTGGGTAAGGGGGGTAAAATTGCCCAGTCATCACTGTTTTTTGCATCGTCATCCCCAGCCCATCATCCTGGTCCTGCTGGACATTCCTCCCATGTTGCCAGTCCTGGAGGGGGTTGTGATGGAGCTGCAGGACTGTGCTCTACCCCTCTTGATGGGTGAGTTGTGTGTGTTGGTGTGTGTGTGTGTGTAACTCTGTTCCCATATCTGGAGTGAGAACATATGCTCTTCTTAAACACGGAACATAACTTTTTTTGGACCTGATTTATCTGATTCATTTATCTGCGGTGTATTCCCTCACCCCATCTGTGTCAAATTTAAAACGCTTTGGATGGAGTGAATGTTTGTGGGAGTGTCGGCAAGAAGGCCTCCTATTGGTCTATTCTCAAGAACCTTCAGGAATTTTCAACCAATGCTTGGAGTGGTGGGACAACAATAAGGGGTGGGGATTTCCCTGCCTCACTCCACCAATGAGTAGCAACTGACTAAAGTTCATTCTGATAATAAAAAAAAAAAGTGGACATCGTTCCAACAACCACTTATCAACTAAATCTGCTGAACTGGGGTTGTGTTAAGGTAACGACACACTGAATTATCCTGGTACTAGTTTGCTTTGCTTAGGCCTACTGTGGAATATTGCCTGAGGGAAGCTTCCTGCCAAGGGAGTTCCCATCTTGTTAATTCACCTCCATGACTATCCTGCATTTAGATTACCATACGGCTCAATGGAGGTGACCTTCAACATTTATACTCCGCATGAGCCAAAGCCTTGAATTCCTGTCTTTCTAGTCAACTCTTACTGTGATTGGTTGTTATGTAATATGTTCATAATGAAGACAAATAGTCTCATACACACACATCATTCACCCTTTAGAACAGGGGGGTCCAGTCCTGGTCCTCAGGGGCCACTGTCCTGAAGGTTCTAGATGTTTCCCTGCTCCAGCACACCTGATTCTAATGAACAGGTCATTATCAAGCTCTGTGGAAGCCTCATAATGACCCTTCGTTAGACCTTCAGGACAGCGGCCCCTGAGGACCAGGATTGGACACCCCTGCTTTAGAGGATAGAAGGTCAATGCTCAATGCAAGTTCTCAATGCAACTCGCAGGTCCCTCCCCCCCCCCCCCCCAAAAAAAAATGACACGTTTTCCGCCCTTCTACCGCGCCCCTCCCTTTCCCTGCAGAGGTCATCCCCACCGACAAGGTGGAGGTGGGCTTCAAGGACCTGGACGCCGCCATCCTGGTGGGCTCCATGCCCAGGAAGGAGGGGATGGAGAGGAAGGATCTCCTCAAGGCAAACGTGGCTATCTTTAAGACCCAGGGGGCGGCCCTGGAGAAGTACGCCAAGAAGACTGTCAAGGTGACCGCCTGTCTGCCTGTCTGCCTGTCTATCTGTCTGTGTGCTCGGAGGCAGCTGCAGCATTGCGGCCACTGCACCCGTGTTTAGCTGAGACGGACAATAAATACTCGAGGGAACGCGATGGCTCAACCGTGCCGTGAAGAACAGGTTTAGCTAGAAACTATGGTTACCAAAGACCTTAAGGGATCATTAGAAGTATTTGCGAAGCTAAATATTTCTTAATCTTTTCTGGTTTTTAAGGTCAGGGTTTGATTTGGAATCTGAGAGTTTAGTGCTGATGGTAAACACGAAGGAAGCGAAACTGATTTCATATCTCTACTAAGACAACCATAAAGTATGACCGAACAGCTTTGGCCGATTTTCTTCGAGCGAATCGACACGGTTTAAGATCACGTTCCGGACTCTTCCATTTTACAGTGCACTCCTGACCACTAGCTGACACATGTGGAGGCAAGATTGTTCCTTCGTAGCAGAGCTGTAAGCTAGCGAGTTAACGGCCAGGTTTGCAGATCCCGGGATCAAAAGTGTCCCAAGGTGGCCACACTTTCAGCCGTGTCACATGGTCCTCCACACCGCCCTGCGTCACGTGACAAGCCAGGCTGCCTGTCCACCTTCTGAGGGTAAGGGCAGGAATGTTTCAAAGACGGCCAAGAGAACACGGACAACCCTGGTCTGTTCTAACGCTGGTGCCAAGTCCTCTTGGCGTGCTAGCGTGGCGTATGATAGTCAGAGACACAGCCAGACAGACCCAGAAATCCCTTTAAATTAATCTCATGCTTGACCTTGATTTATTGAGGAATGTGGTCGGTCTATGTGACGGCTATTTTGGTTCCGTAAAGCCAGGATCTGTCGGGGGGGGGGACTTTTAATTGCAAAACAAATATCTCAAGTAATTTGGAGTTACTCAGTCTACGACATGGATAAACCAGCGTACCACCGTACAGTGTACAAGATTACACGGCCCTAAATCTGGTTGGTTTGTTAAGATACTGTATCTATCTACTGTCTTCCCTGATAAGAGGACATTGATGCTGTTGTGAAAGAAATGTTTCTTGAGTGTCTCTCTAATCTGTGCTCCTCCCCTGCCCTCCCCTCCCCTGCACTCCCCTCCCCTGTCCCTCAGGTCCTGGTGGTGGGGAACCCGGCCAACACCAACTGCCTGATTGCCTCCAAGTCCGCCCCCTCCATTCCCAAGGAGAACTTCTCCTGTCTGACCCGGCTGGACCACAACAGGGCCACCTCCCAGGTACCACAGGGGTCATGGACATGCTGGGAGTGATGTCTGTTTTCTTCACAGGAAATGGAAATACATTTGAATAGCAGTTTAATGTACGTTGGTTAAAAAAATCAATTGAAAAGAAATTCTACTTATTTATATATATTTATACATACAGTCTATATACAGTATAGATAGAGTGTGTATATTCAAATATTAATAATACATTGACAAATATTTTCTCTCATTTCCCTGCCTGCAGGTGGCGATGCGTTGCAACGTGTCTGCAGACAAGGTGAAGAACGTGATCATCTGGGGAAACCACTCCTCCACCCAGTACCCTGACGTCCACCATGCCAAGGTCAACATCCACGGCAAGGAGCTGTCCGCCTTCGACGCCGTCAAGGACGACACCTGGCTGAAGGGGGAGTTCATCTCTGTGAGTGTGGAGTCTCCGACTGGTCTGGTTTGATCCGGTTCGGTCTAGTTCAGGCCAGACCAGACCACTGTGCCCATGGGAAAAATGATCTTCGTATTTATAGCATCACAGTATTCTTCATGGTCTTGTAGTAGCTGATGGTTTAAAACAAGTTTGTTCAACTGAAATACTTTAGAACTTAGCACCTTTTGAATCTTGATCTTCAGCTACATTTGTACATCGATTTGGATAATTGCATATGCTAATTGATAAGATGTAAACTGTTTAAATGTTTAATCAGTGAGGTGCCGTAGGGATGATTTCATCACAGACATGCGCACCTTATCACTTACGAGTTGATTTTGGCCTCGTTATCACTCCTCTGTTGATCTGAACTTTGACCTTTGAGTAGGTCTCAGCTAGGGATTCTGGTCCAGGGTCGCGTTCTCTTTGTAGTTTGTAATGGCAGATCAGAGTCTCTAACAACCCTCTCTCTCTTATCTGCCCTCTATCCTGTCCTTTCCTTGTTTGTCGTCCTTGTTATTCCTTTCTTCTTGGCTTCCTTCACTCCCTTATTCACCTCCTCTTCCCTCCCCCCTTGTCCTCCCTCCCCTCCCTGTTTTCTCGTCCTCTCCTGGGCTGCAGACAGTGCAGCAGCGTGGCGCCGCTGTCATCAAGGCCAGGAAGCTGTCCAGCGCCATGTCTGCAGCCAAGGCCATCTGCGACCACATGAGGGACATCTGGTTCGGCACCCGCGAGGTCCGTGGAGGTTTGGGGTCGGAGGGTTTTGGGTCGAGGGGTGAAGCTGGGGCGAAGGCAGGGTGGTGTGGTACCGACATGAGCGTCATGAACGCAGGTTCCATCATGGCACACTCTCTCTCTTCTCCCTCCCTGTCTACATCAAAATTTTTAAAAAGCATTAAGAAAAGGAGTGTCGTACTGGTGCCCACGTGGATCATTTTGGTATGGCAAAGGCCACAAGCTAATACACCCACCGCAAAGAAGAACCAAGCTGTGACGCTTTTAAACCATGTCTTCTTTCACCGTGTTAAGAAAATCTGACTTGTGGTTACGACATTTTTATTCACCGAAAACATACTTTCAAAAACAGTATAAACACAGATTTTCTTTCCGTTTTTACAGCATGAATCGCATTTTTTTGGGCGATGCCTAAATATAATTCTGTTGAATTTTCATCGGCGGAGGAAAAAGGTTTTCTGATTTAAATGATTGTCAACAGGGTGAGTTCATCTCCATGGGAGTGTACGCTGGTGGAAACTCCTATGGGATCCCTGAAGATCTCATTTACTCCTTCCCTATTCACATCAAGGTAGGGTTCCACCGACTGGAGGACAGCCATTTTAACACTGCGCGCTGACGTGCGAATTAAATGTAATAGCGTTGACTCTTGTACATAAGTCGAACGCTGTTATTTAATGCGACCTCAACTTAACGAGGGATTTATTATCATCTATTTGTATTTTATCGATTCATTGTTATTTCCCCTCTCCGACTATCGTCTTCTTCTTCTCCTCCGCAGAACAAGAGCTGGACGGTGGAGGACGGGCTTCCCATCAACGACTTCTCCCGCGCCAAGATGGACGCCACCGCCGCCGAGCTGGTGGAGGAGCGCGACACGGCCTTGTCCTTCCTGTCACAGTGACTGGCATCCCCTGACGACACGCAGCAGCAGCGCTTACGCACCCACAACCCCCCCCATCCACGGCTGTAACACCTCACCCCCCCCCCCCCCCCCAAAAAAAAAACAACAACTTCATCGTACTTCCACTGTTGTGTGTGTTCTCCTTCCCAGTATGTGTGTGTGCGTGTGTGATCCAGCAGTTAGAGACGAACTCCTGTAATTACTACATTCGAAACTTGCCTTTGTCGGAAAGACACTGGAAGAATGTCCTTGGTAGATGATAACGCACAATAGCTGTCCATAACGTGTACTGGAACGTGCAATCCAACAATAAAACAAAGACAAAACTTGCTGTGGTGGGTGGTGCATCATTGATGATATGTATTTATACTTCAAGCTTTTACAGTGAATTGTCTTAACTTTTAACTATTGAAACAACAACCACTGTAGTCAACAATAAATGCACATTTTCCTAGGCGATGAATACATGACCTATATCCACGTATGTACATGAAGACCAATAACTCAGGCATTATTGTGAATCATTTAGCCTGGATTTGAGATGGAAGTATTTGACTGTTCAAGTTTTGTTTACTAATGAGTGCATATTCTGTAGAGTGAACTTAGAAAGCCACTTGAAATGGAAAAAAAAGTCCCTTTAAAAGAATATTGACCTTTCAGTACGTGTTTAGTATGTATTTAGATGTTTGCTGTGCATTTAATCCTTGAACATCCGACCGCAGGTCACGTGCAGTGGTATGTCACCACACGCGGGCAATGTTGAGTAAACATAAAAACGGGCAACAAGTTGTGAACGGTTTGAAGACAACACAAGTATAATGTCTGCAAATAAGTATTTTACAGTCATTATATCGATGAAATAACAATTTTATCTTTGAAACTAAAATAAATTATTTAAAAACCTTGAACGACCGACTCTAGCCCCACCCACCTGAATGACATTCTGATTGGACAAAATAAGGTTTTGCACTATTTGATTGGTTTACGTGATTAACCAATCCGTGCTGCTTCTCACCGGCCTGTCAAAAATCCCTGTGCGACATTTCCGTGTCTAATAAGAAGTATAAATACTGTAACCTCTACAAGTGTCGAAGGAGACTGTCTAAAAGAAAAATACGAACACGAAAAGCGATGAAATTGCACTTTTAAAATCATTAATTTGTCTGACAGAGTACTGTCTGAAAACGAACTCGGTAAAGTAACCAAGCACCTTGCCCTTGGGAGTTTTTAAGGATATCAGTTATTGTGTAAGGTGGGTAGACATGCAGTTGTGAAACGTGTGTGTTGCTTGAGATCCTGCTTCTTGTGGAAATATGCTGGCATGATCAGCAAAGTAGTTCAAAGCAGCACATTCTGGCCTGTTTGCCCATGCATTACATTATCTTGCACAGCTTGGCAGCCCATTGCACCTTGCGCTCGAGCCTGCTGGAGACACTGATCATGTATGAAAGCTGCTCCCCTTTGATAATGAAAAAGTCCAACATGGAACCACCCAGCAGCCAGGCAGAGCAGCCAGGCAGAGCTGTCAATAAGGGGTGTATGCGACAGTGCTGGGAGACCCCTAGAAATCAGCAAATACAGTTTATGCACATATATTTATGACGTGTCGGGAGGGGAGGCGTGCTTTATAGATTAAATATATATATATATGTGTTTTGATCACGCCCAATCTTTCCTCCTGCCTTTCAAATAATAATACTGATCAAACAGCTCTTACTGCATCAGCTGGCAGGACTTTGTATCCCCCCGCCTCTTAAAGGGAGCAAACCTTCCATTTCTGCAGCTGATGGAGGAACTGTGTCTCCTGGACTCCTGATTCCTGGGCTCCTCATTAGGAATGATCTGATCTGTACCCAGTGTAGACTGGAACACGGAGATTGGCAGGTCCTTTTGTGTGTGGTGTTACTGTTACATTTTAATATCTCAAGATGCCACTTACCGCCGCTGGTAAGTTGAATGAGGTAGTATCATTTATGCATTTTAAGAATAACTGTTGTATGCTTTTTGTAGACAGACATGGCAATTGGTTTTATTTGGCATTTACCGACAAAGTTATGGAATGTAGGCTTTGCTATTAGTTAGTTTCCAGCTTTTTTTTGCGCATCCTTTGTGTCGTGAGATGAATATGATTCTGTTCGCTGTCACTATGATTGGCACTATGATGGGAACTGCTTTGCATCTACAAAAATCTGCCAGGTGCTTGAGGAACTTGTTATTCAGTAATGAAGTTACTGTGTTGAGGAGCCCTTTGAGTCATGAGTGAATATTGAAGTCAACTTTTAAGTTTGTAAACGGAACCAAGAAAATGGTTTGATGGTTTCTTAAAGCAATGTGTGAAATGAAAAACATCTTCAAGTGGATTCTTAAAGGGATGCACAATACAGCACAGACATATTGGCGAAGACATGTGGTTATTTTACACATTATTATCATATTATGTAAATTATTATCATGCTCTGTATTCACACACTGTAAACAGGCTCCAAAAGGTCCTCTTAAATTAAACAGAAATCTAGATTGAAAATGCAACGGAAAACGGCTTTCTCATGTCCTGTTTTCTCATGTTCAGAGACGAAACGAACTCCTTCCTATTTTGTACCCCTCCCTCCCCACCTCTCCCCACCTCTCCCCCCCCCCCCCCAGACCTCAGTAAAGCAGGTATGTCTGAGTTCCAGGAGAAGATGCGCCAGCAGCTGGAAAGCTCCATGCAGGCTGAGCTGGAGAAGCTGGTCTCCACCACCGCGGGAGCCGAGGCAGAGGTGGGCTAGTCTGGGGCCTGACATTAACGTGCGAGCTACGAGGGCTGTCGTTGGTCAGAGCTTGTTGAAAGATACCGGCGTTGTGAAAGGGCAGGGCAGGGTTGGAGTGAAGTCTCGGTGCTACAGGGGAGCTTGTTCGGGGCAGCCGCGTGGTGAACGTGTAGCGCTAGACGTCTGCTTAAAGGGAGTGTGTGTTCTCTGCCCTGGAATGTACCCTCAAGAAGGTGAATGACCAATGGGTCTCTTCATGGGTCTCCCTCATAGTCTTCCACACGTTTCGATTTCTCAACTTGGACTCTGCCTTGCAGTTGCACACCCCCCCCCCCCCCCCCCTTCACTTCACCCCCCAGCTGTTTGTCTTGTTACCCCATCGTGTTTATCCTGCACAGTCGGTTTTTGGTTACGTACATCATTTTCTCACTGCTGTCAAACACACATGTCTTTCCCTCTTTATGAGCCATATTCCAATTACTGAAGTGCTATTTATAAACGCCTCGTTTGTTCGAAAACAAGCCGTGAAGCGCCCGTTTTTAGGTTGCTGAAGCGTGCAGACAACAGCAGCATCAGTGGCAGGTTAGAGCCAGCTAGTTCACTGCAGAAGGTGTGGGTAGATAACTCCCACTGGTGTGTCACCATACAGAGGAAAAGCAATTACAAGTTAGGCTTCTCTGTCTCTCTCTCTCTGTCTTTCTCTCTGTCTCTGTCTCTCTCTCTCTCTGGCTCTCTCTCTCTCTCTGTCTCTCTCTTCCTCTCTCTGTCTTTCTCTCTCTCTCTCTGTCTCTCTCTCTGTCTCTCTGTCTCTCTCTCTGTCTCTCTCTCTTCCTCTCTCTCTGTCTCTCTGTCTCTCTCTCTCTCTCGCTCTCTCTCTCTCTCTCTCTCTCTCTCTCTCTCAGTCTCTATCTCTCTCTCTGTCTCTGTCTCTCTATCTCTCTGTCTCTGTCTCTCTCTCTCTGTCTCTCTCTCTGTCTGTCTCTCTGTCTCTCTCAGTCTCTCTATCTCTCTCTCTCAGTCTCGCAATCTCTCTCTCTCTCTCTCTCTCTCTCTCTGTAGATGTAGAGTAGTAGAACAGAGAGCTCAGATTCAGGGTAGGAGTGCTAATGGTTATCCTGGCTGTGTTTTCCTACGCTGTCGGGTCAGACGGAAGGTGGTGGCGGTAGGTTTGATTCTGGGAGCGAGCAGGTTAAAGGCGTGAAAACAGACACACTGGGTTACAGAAAGGATAAAAACAGCGTGAACATCATTAGGAGATCATTTAGTCTGGTTGCAAGGTTGTTTCCCCCAGTTGGCCCTTTGAAAATGTATCCAGCTGCATTGTATAACATTTTAAATTGCTTTTTTTATAATGATGTTTCGACTTCAGTCACTGTTGTGTCTTGTACTTGGCTGTCTTGCTTATCAGGACTCTCTAGGCCACACATCCTTTAGATGTGTAAGTAAGAAGGCCATGTCTATTTTAAGGGGCGTGGAATGTGTTTTGTCTCTGCTCTACACTGATCTTTTGACCTTGCTGTTACAGATATCCAAAAAGGACTTTGAGGGATTCAGAAACCTGTTCCACAGATTCCTCCAGGCCAAAGGGCCCTCCGTCGACTGGGCCAAGATCCACAGACCCCCCGAAGGCTCCGTAAGTCACCCCACAACAGCGCAGCATAACATCCCAACAACCTCTGCCCTTAATGGTCCTGAGATGTGTGGGTCAGAGGCTGTACCAGCACTAGGACGTTTCAACACGGGATTTGAACCCTAAAGTACAGTTATTCCTGAGGTAATAATCGAGAGCTACTTTAGCTGCATGAAAGCCTGTGTCATCGTGTCTCTGGGGCGGCTCTGGTCTTTGTCATCCCATCTCCCCTGCCCCCTCCCCTCCCCACTCCTCTTCTCTCTCCCCCCCCCCCCCCCCTCCCTCCCCTTCTCTCTCCCCCTCCCTCCCCACTCCCCAGCTGAGCAGACGGGAAACAGCGCAGCTTCTTTGAACTAGCTGAGATAGGCAGATGAGAGAGGGTGTCCAGGGAGGAGTTATGTGACATTCGACGTGGGGAGCGGAGGGAAGGGGGTTACTGTGGTTCTGTCTGCCTGGGGTGGGGGAGAGAGACCTGGACAGAGAGACCAGTGTTGGGTTCCCTTCTCTGGGCAGGCAGCCAGAATAGGCCCCAGCTGAGCGGCCCACGCGAGTGGGGAACCGACTCTGAGCGTGAGGGTGAGACAACAGAGAGTTCCGCCTTTCGGATGTGATGATTGGTGCGTGTGGGGGCGGGAACTGCCACAGCTAAGAGGGTCACGGGGTCATTTTCAAGCTTCAGTGTCAGAAGGAAACGTCGATAGCGGTCTGAGCTAGCGCGTGCCACGGTGTGGGTTCAAGGGGGGAAAGGACGCAGAGGAAGAAACCAAGCACCTTGAAGATCAATCACAAATCGATATCTTACATTTTACATGTATTCATTTAGCAGACGCTTTTTTCCAAAGCGACTTTAAGTACAGGGACATTCCCCCCCTGAAGCAAGCAGGGTGAAGTGCCTTGCCCAAGGACACAACGTCATAGCCGCAACCAGGGCTCAAACTCGCAACCTTCCGATCACAAGGCCAACGCCTTTACCCGCTGAGCCATCTGACGCCACATAAATGAGGGGGCACCTGGATTTGAACCGGGGACCTCTTGATCTGCAGTCAGATGCTCTACCACTGAGCTATACCCCCACATGTTCCCCAATGCCAAGAAAGCCTTCAGATATCCAGGTCATAGTACTGAAGCACCAGAATGGCCCGCGGCTCACGGTATGTTCTGCACGCGGGCCTGTAGATATGTGGGAACGATCACTTGTTCTGGGCCAGCTTGTTTGTGAGCTGAGCCTGAAGCAGGGACAGACAGCTGGAGCTCAAAGACCGAACCAGCCTGGGTAACCAGATACAAGAACGGAGTGAAAACTCAAGCCATTCGTAACCTGATTGACATTTCGCTACCTCTAAGTCCTCCCCGCCCCTCCCCACCCCCCCCACCCCCCACTGTACTCCATTTCGACCCTCCACTCCCCAAAATATCCAGCACGCAGAAGGTTAACCCTATGAATAGCCCTCACTCCCCTCCCAGCTTTGGAACGACGGCAGCCTTGACGGGGTGCGAGTGGGGCTTGGCTGACATTTGTGTTCTCTCTGGTAGTTTGCACTACAACCTTAGCGGGTTACAGAGCTGGGGGGGGGGGGGGGGTCTGTGACCAAACAGTGCCATCTTTTTGGGGGGGAGGGGGGAGGGTCGGGTACGGTAGGGGTGGGGGGGGAGGGTCGGGGTGGGGGAGGGTGCGATGCGGGTCAGAGACGATCACAAAACTTCATCTAGACCATCTCGACAGGATACTGTTGCGTATCAGAAACGTCACCATGACGATTATCGTTGAGTTCCAAGCAGTTTGATTGGGGCAGTGCTTTCCCCCCCTGTCATGGCTGCCTTTGTTGTTAAGCATTTATTTAAGGCTTTGTTGGCAAAAATAACAATTTATATATATATATACGGTATATTATAAAATATTTTCAGGCTTTAAAAAAAGTATTTTTAGGCTACTTCATACTTTCAGTCCATTATTGACTTCACAGCTACTCTTGGGCTGAAACATGGCTGTGGTTGACCACAAACGAAGCGCAGGAAGTTGCGAGCCAGTCGATATCTCTGTTATGTTGTTGCCAGGAAACACAGAGAGAAGGGAAATCATTGGACGCCACGCTGGCTTCCTGTTTGGTAGTCCACCACGCCTCAAACTCATGACTTAGCTTCTGAGGGCAAGAAGAGACCGATGAGTTCGGTGTCCCTTCTCCTTGTCCCGGGGTGACCCCACCCCCCTTAAAAGAGACCAAGGTTATCTCCAAAGGTTGAAAACACCAGCTCTACCTACTCTGGCTGTACTCTGTGAAGTTGTGACTTCAAACGTCAAACGTCACAGATGATGACGACGAACAATAATGATAATATTGTTAATATTGATAATAGAATGACTTGATAATAAGTCCACAACATCGATTAAGTCTATTTAGGTCCAGAACACATTACTTGAGCCAGTGTTGCAGCCTCTGTCCTCCTCAGGGGGAGATTCCGGGGGCCTCTCTTGTCTCGCAGTAAAAAAGAGAGAAAAAAAGCCTAATTCCAGAAGCGCTTGGTTTAGACAGCTGTCGCCATGGCTACACTGCCTAGCAGCACCGCATAATAGAGTCAGGTGCCAGTGTGTAACCCACCCTTCCCCCATCCATCCATCCACACACACACACACAAACCCTATTGAGAACTCACTTTTGTGCCCTCTGTTTAACGGCATGCACCAAGACAGACACAAGCTAGCGAGTTTTCAGTTTCACTAGCAGCACTACCACAATTCGAACCCCTTGTCCTGATCAAGGTTAGCGTGTTGTCTTTCGATCCCCCCCCCCCCCCCCCTTCCGCTTTGGCGAATAAATTAAATCTGTCGAACATTTCTCTTCTTTTTTTTCACCCCCCCACATTTCCACAAAACCCTCTTCCCTTGTCCAGATCCAGCCCTATGACGATATCAAATCCAAGGGTTTGCCCGACAGCGTGGCGGCCAGCCTCAACAAGCTGGTGGTGGTCAAGCTCAACGGAGGCTTGGGGACCAGCATGGGCTGCAAGGGCCCCAAGAGCCTCATCAGTGTCCGCAATGAGAACACCTTCCTGGACCTCACCGTCCAGCAGATCGAGGTACGTTCCAAAACCCGAGCCAGTGCCTCGCCCTAGATTAGATTAGATAAACCTTTATTTGTCCTCCAGGGGGTGGAAATTGCAGTTCACAACAGCAGCAGGGTAAAGTACAGCACACAGAGTTGCAGGGTAATATAACAATAATGACAATAACAATAGGCGGGCACGATAAAGTCCAGTATAAAAAATTACGAAAATATGTAAGTTAAGTAGTCCAGTTAAGTAGTCCAGTATATATATATTTTTTTATAAGTAAGTTAAGTAGACATATAGACATGTAGACAGTTATTGCACTTGAGGAGAATTACAGAATTACACACTGCAACCAGCATCTGCTAACGACTAGCGTGCTCAAAGACGTCATTCGAACGCTCGGATCGAACCGTTGAACGCGCCGCTTCCCGCTTAAGCGGATTCCCCCGAAACGTCGATTCGTCGCAGCGAAACGATTCGACGACGCGCTAAAGTTCTCTCTCTCTTTCGGTCTCCCTGTCAGCACTTGAACAAGACCTTCAACACTGAGGTGCCTTTGGTCCTGATGAACTCCTTCAACACAGACGAGGACACCAAGAAGATCCTGCAGAAATACGCCCATCACAGGGTGAAGATCCACACCTTCAATCAGAGCAGGTGACACGTGTACATGTGCAAACATACATGTACATAGATACACACACAGATGTGTGTACGCTTTGAATATGGCTCGTTCATTTGTTTGGGCGTTTGAGATCAACCTTATGCTGAACCACCATACATGTTCTTATAAATAACCCCATCATCATGATCCATCATCAGCATCATCTGTATTGTAATGTGTCTGACTAATGTTTCGTCATTGACACACGCTTGTTTCTCTTCGCACCTCTCTCCTGCCTCCCCTGCAGGTATCCCCGCATCAACAAGGAGTCCCTGCTGCCCATCGCCAGAGATATGAGCATGAGCGGGGAGAACAGCGAGGCCTGGTATCCTCCGGGTCACGGAGACATCTACGCCAGCTTCTACAACTCCGGCCTGCTGGACAAGCTCATAGCGGAGGGCAAGGAGTACATCTTCGTGTCCAACATCGACAACCTGGGAGCCACGGTGGACCTGTTCATCCTCAACCACCTGATGAGCAGACCGGCCGACAAGCGCTGCGAGTTCGTCATGGAGGTCACGGACAAGACCAGGGCTGACGTCAAGGTGATTGTGAAGGGAGAAGGGGGGGGGAGATGAACCATTGTAGGATATCAATGAGGAATGAGGGATTTCGATGAGTGACTAGGAGATCGTGCCTTGAGGGAAATCGAGTTGACGCTCTTGACTTCAAAATCTGCTTTAATCGCCATGCAGATACACAAACACAAATTTGACTGTGGCAGGAAAAAGCAAACATAGAACATATATTAGAGTAAGATTAGATTAGATAAACCTTTATTTGTCCTCCAGGGGTGGAAATTGCAGTTCACAACAGCAGCAGGGTAAAGTACAGCACACAAAGTTGCAGGGTAATATAACAATAATAACAATAACAATGAAGATGTATAAAATACATTAAAAAGAGGGCATTAGCTGTACAGATGGGGGGCTTATAACTTCATACCTGTCAGTGTTTGTGTTTTGATTTGGGGGAGCAAAGATGGTCGAACTGTATGGAAGCAGCTTGCGGAGCTTCTGCAGAGGATAAAGAGTCTTGCGTGGTTCCTTCGCCCCGCACAGGGAGGCACCCTCACCGAGTACGACGGCAAGCTGAGGCTCCTTGAGATCGCACAGGTGCCCAAGGCCCACGTGGACGAGTTCAAGTCTGTGACCAAGTTCAAGATCTTCAACACCA
The DNA here is from genome assembly GCA_030340685.1 of Protosalanx chinensis. NCBI lineage: Eukaryota > Metazoa > Chordata > Actinopteri > Osmeriformes > Salangidae > Protosalanx > Protosalanx chinensis. The sequence continues at coordinate 6,053,820 of CM059342.1, read as the reverse complement.
ACAACCTGTGGATCTCCCTGGCTGCCATCAAGAGGCTGTACGAGCAGAACGCCATGGATATGGAGATCATCGTCAACCCCAAGGTGAGGGGGGGGGGGGGGGGGCCCAATACACTGGAGTCTCATTAACAAACCACAGTGACAAACACTGACAGTAGATGTTTTAACTTAACTGGGCGATTTTGGAAAAAATGCGTATCACGATGTTCTTGATAAAAATAGATATCGTGATTTTCTGCATGATTTTTTTAATCATTTTACAAAAATGATTGAACTAATTGAGCTACTTAGCTGTTCATTAAGTGCAAAACAAGCAGGCATCTGCTTTTCATGGTGAAGTCATTCAGATGGCCTGACTCATATCAGGTTCCATGGTCCGATGTCGCTGAGAAGTTTCTACTTCTCTTAATTCAGACAGCTGCCCGCTTCTCGTCGTACATGGCAGGGTTAGGTATTGCAGGTATTTGCAACATTTGAAAAATAGTTGCGTGAAGGCATCGAGTACCGGTTATCCAATGTTTTGATCATTTTCTTAAATCCGTCATGCTCTTCGGTGTAAACGGGGGACAGATCTTTAGCGATATTCATGATTGGCAGGAGAGGGAAACTAAAGCGTGACGCGTCTCACGATGAAAAAGAAAAAGAAAATGAAAAACCGTCTCTCATCAAACAGCGTATCGTGTGTAGGGGTGTATCGATATTGCATTTTTTTATACGATATATCGCCCAGCTCTAGCTGACATCACATCTGACCATCCTCTGAAAAACCTGAATTTTCCGGCACCTTCCCGTTCAGACGCTCGACGGAGGCCTGAACGTGATCCAGCTGGAGACGGCTGTCGGCGCTGCCATCAAGAGCTTCGACAACGCCCTGGGGGTCAACGTGCCGCGCAGCCGCTTCCTGCCCGTCAAAACCACCTCCGACCTGCTGCTGGTCATGTCCAACCTTTACAGCCTGGATGCCGGCTCGCTGACCATGAGCAAGAAGAGAGAGTTCCCCAGCACCCCCCACGTCAAACTGGGGAGCTCCTTCACCAAGGTAGCCTTCTCAAAGAGTACCATGGTGCACACATGAGCGGTTGGACGCCAATTTTAGATGTTAACTTTACTTGTAGGTCCAAGACTACCTGACCAGATTCGAGAGCATCCCCGACATGCTGGAATTGGACCATCTCACCGTATCGGGAGATGTCACCTTTGGAAAGCAAGTCTCTCTCAAGGTAAAGATCGTTTCGCAGTTCACCGCCAGGCGAGATACATCTGTGTGCAACTGACAGTGAAGTGGTTTACCGATGAACTCTAACTGAATGTGTTTGTCTCTTGCAGGGAACGGTCATCATCATTGCCAATCACGGAGATAGGATTGATATTCCTGCCGGAGCCATGCTGGAAAACAAGATCGTATCGGGCAACCTGCGCATCCTGGACCACTGAGGTCTTCAGAACCTTCAAACACACACACACAAGACGCCTGGCCAAGGATGAGCTTATATTACGTACAAACGCAAGGACTGTTACAGAAAGACCTACAGATTTTAAAGAATCTGGTCCATTGGTCCATTAAAGAGGACAGGCACTTCCTCTCATGCTGTTACATCACAGGAAATGCTTCTAATGCTGTTACATGGTTCTGTGATTCAGTTCCAAGCTTCAAAGCTTTTCCAACTACTTGGTCTCAAATTAAAATAAAAAAGTGCGTTTGGTTCATTTTAATATTCCGTAATCCTCAATTTTTAAGCAAACTCCAACAAAATAATACATGCTCTTCAAAATGAATGACGCTGGAAACTGTGTATTCTAGATATGGTCATGTGTTGATCATGCTAGGAGATCCATTCATCCATCCATCCATTATCTTCCGCTTATCCGGGGCCGGGTCACGGGGGTAGCAGTCTGAGCAGGGAAGCCCAGACTTGCCTCACCGCACACACTCCAGCTCCTCCGGGAGGATCCCGAGGCGTTCCCAGGCCAGCCGAGAGACATAGTCCCTCCAGCGTGTCCTAGGTCTTCCCCGGGGCCGCCTCCCGGTGGGACATGCCTGGAACACCTCCCGAGGGAGGCGTCCAGGAGGCATCCTAAACAGATGCCCGAGCCACCTCAACTGGCTCCTCTCGTTGTGGAGGAGTAGCGGTTCTACTCCGAGCTCCTCCCGTGTGACCGAGCTCCTCACCCTATCTCTAAGGGAGCGCCCAGCCACCCTGCGGAGGAAACTCATTTCGACCGCTTGTATCCGCGATCTTGTCCTTTCGGTCATGACCCAAAGCTCTAGAAGATCATGTGGCAAATTCTGAACAGGTGAAATGTAATTGCATGTGTGAGAGGACAAGTTGAACATCGAAAGACTCTCCAACATGTGGTATGTGTTAATGTTTTATTTCTTGTATGTAGCGTGGGACATGTCATACAATGAGAAACATGGACAAACACAGTTTTGAGAAAAAGATGGCGTACTTCCTTTTTTTGTTTTTCATACACTGCAGTTTAAACTTTCAACCAAATGTGAAAAGACACATCTCCTCTTGAATTTAAATGCAAACTGCATTTATTTCACAATAAACAAACAGTGTGGGGTAGATGGGAGTGTGTGTGGGGTTGAATGGGGGGGTGAGTGTGGGGTAGCGGGGGGGGGGGGGGTGAGTGTGGTAGATTGGGGGGAGGGGGGGGTTGAGGAGAGCTGGGAGTAACGCTGGAAGGTTACACGGGCAGCATGCCATCGCTGAATGGATGGACCTGATTGGGTCTGATGATCTTCCTCATGCATTTCCTTAACCCCAGGCAGCGCATGGCATCCAGGCAGAAGGTGCCCATGCGCTTTGCCACCTTGCACAGACTCTCAGCCTGCCGACGCCACCAGCTGGAGACAGAGACAAACGCACAGGAAGTGAGGGAGCGCGAGAACAGGAAGAGAAGAGATACAGTGGAAAAAAACTGAGAATGTTGTTTAGATGGTTGTAACGTGGGTGTGTCCTCTGAAGACAGACAGGACAACAGGGGAAGTGATCCAGGAATTTGGACTCCATCTCTTGCTGGAGTTGTGGACCGTATAACTTTAAAGACCCTTTCTCTCTACACTGAACTGGTAATGCACCTTTTGGTCTGGACATCCACGTCCACGCTGGGCTCCTGCTCTTTCCTCTCTACTTCTGGAGCAATCGGCTCTTCCTCCACATCAGAAAACTCAACCTACGGAATTACCAGACTTGTCAGCAAAGGTTTCTGGAAGCTAATCTTTAAGGTAGGAAACACTCTAAACTTTCAGGGTTTGCTCACTATGGTGGTATGAGGGCAAGGATCTATTGGCTAAACAAAAAGCTCTCTGCAGTGCTACTCACTGCCACAGGAAGGTGGAGAGAGGCAGAGGACCGTCATAGAGGGTTTCACTTACGTATGAGTGAGGCAGCTGTCCCTCTTCTTCCATGGAGATGGGCTGGTCAACTTGGGGTTCACCAAACCTGTCCATCAGATTCAGATTCATTTAGCAGCGGCATGGAGATGTAGTAGCAAAGTGGGCATGTGATGTGAGTCAGATGTGGTGTTGTGCACACTTACACCACAGCCTTCTCCAGCTGGACCTCTATGTCTTGGTTGCTGGTCCTCAGCCACTAAACACACACTCAAGGTCAAGAATGAACATGCCTACGCTGTCGTCACAATGTCAATGGGAAAGAAAAGCAATGAAAGAACGCATTCTACTATACCTGTATAGTTGTGAGGAGCTCTTCAATGGTACATTCCAACTGTTGGATGGTCATCCATCTCTACAAATAAAACAGAAAGACATCAAACCCTCTTTGTAATAACACAGAGTAGAAAACCACATGCAGGACTCTGCCAGAGCAGGAAAGATCTTCCAGAAACTCTGTCTGATATCACATTCGGAGACAGATCCTACCTGATCCAAGTCCTGACAGCATGCATCAAGGGCGAGTCTGTATTCCTGCAGTTGTTCCTGAGTCAAACCCCAAGCAGTCAATCATTCATATTTTTCATTTTCAAACATGAAAATAAATGTGTGTGTGTGTGTATGTATGTGTGTGTGAAAAGTTGATGATGAGATACCTGTAGGGCCCTCTGTTGCTTCAGCAACTTGGTCCGCTCATCGTTGACCAAATGGGCAGCTTGGATACCAGAAACGAAGGAAGACATCTAAAACATAGAAAGTTCAACTCAGTGTTTCCTACAAGCTAGCTGACGAGCTCTGTCCATACCTACAGTACATGTACAGTTAGCATTACAAATACATGTTTTCTTATCTTCTTACCTCGCTTCTCTTTTCTTCCATCTGTTTGATGTCCCCAGCGATGCTGTCATTCAGGGCTTTCAGGAGCCGTTTTTCTCTCTTCTGCAAGAACAGAAAAAGATTAGAAATAAATCTGTGAGGGTTTGTTGTATATTGGTAGAGGTCGGTAGAGACAAAAGTACGTCTTGTGGGCTCCTGAACTTTCTGCACACCCACCAAGTTGCTGATGCTCTTCCGCTGGCTGCAGATGGTGACCTTCCAGCTCTTCAGAGGCTCTAAGGTCCTCCTCCATCTTAACTCTCACCTCAGAAATCATACCCTGCAGGTCCTCATGATTCCTACAGACATCAACAGATCAATTTCACAGGTTATAGAGACCAGCCACTGTAAATCCCACTCAAGCCTGTAACTGGCCAACAGAGAGTGAAGAAAGTGTGAAGAATATGCTGTGTGTGTGGTAGGTGTTTTTGAATCAAATCTTACAGGTCTGGAGCTTTTAGGAAGCTCTTTCTCTTTTCTTCCATCGCTGATTCAATAACTTGTAACTTGCTCTGTGTCTCTTCTTCAAATGAGCCTTATTAACTGATGGCAACCTCCTGGAATTTCCGAATCTCTAACTTGCGGCGTTTATGACATCATAATGTGACATTCAGAGCACAAATACCCGCCAGATCTGATTCAACAAAAATAACTACAATACCGTGTGGTAGTGGACTACAAATATGGCCGGTTCTCTGCTTCCAGGCGCTCGGTTACGGGACGCGCATACAACGACTCACTCCTAATTAACACAACTATGTTACCTCATGGGTAACAACAAAATGAACAACAATTCCTACTTAACAGAGACGAGTTCATCAATAAACTGCCAGTCTGTCTTTCTGTATCCTAGTGTTTCTAAAACATGAATCGTTCACTAATAATGTAATGTTGCAATAAATCAATGTGAAGTTACATGTGAGGAAAGTTGATCATTTTATAACGATTGAAAAAGGATCTATCACAGACCTTCGGCGTATATTAAAAGTGATTCTGATTCTGATACGTCGTTCAACAGAGGCTAATTAACGAACTTTTCAACCATCTAGATTGATACTGTTTTCAAAAGTAAAGGCAGGGCCGGCTCTTGGCATAAGCGACATAGGCGGTCGCCTAGAGCGCCATCTGCTGGAGGGGCGCTGCCAGGCACCCTTAATCATGCCTTTTTGTGTGAAGACGTTTTATTTATTTCTGCTTTCTTAGCTACACCGTGTTTAATGTGAAATGCGCACTGCATCGGCGCTGTTTATGCTTGTGATGAGTTTTTATTAGTTTTCTACACAGTTATCATCTCCGGTCTGATTTGTACGGAGCCCCTAAAGTCCCAAAAGTTGGATTTTTTTTATTTATTATTTTTACGCACAAGATAATTTACTATGAGCTCATATGCATCTCTAACGACTTCCGATGTACACAGCCACGATATAATGGAGAGCTAATTTTCATCTTGGAATGTCATACAGTGAAATTCTTGCAGCTCTTGCAAGTAAACATGGGATTGTTATCAGCATGAATTATTTGCTCCGCACACTGAAGGACAACAGGCTCAGCCGACGGAAGGACTGTGCATATTTAGGCCGTGTCATTGACTTTGTCAAGGAACAACTACAGGGTCCGGGAAAGATGCATGGGTATAGATGGATGTTTACGAAGTGCCGAGAAAATGGCCTTAAAGCAAAAAAAGAAGACGTTAGAGTTATATTATCTGAGCTTGATCCCGAAGGGTCAGCATACAGACAGCAACGGAGACTTCATAGGATACAGTACTTCTCAAAGGGACCCAATTACCTCTGGCACATCGATTCATATGACAAGTTAAAACCTTTAGGTGTGTGTATTAATGGGTGTATCGACGGCTTCTCTCGGAAAATAATTTGGATGAATGCCTACAAAACCCGAGAGTTATCGGAGGCTATTTTGTAGAATCTTTAGAAAAACTAAGTATCTGTCCCAAACTTGTGCGCACTGACCGTGGCACAGAAAACTGTCTTGTACGAGAGCTGCAGAAACATTTACGCACAAACCATGAGGATGATTTGTCGGGAGAGCGAAGCTACCTCGCTGCAGTGAGTACAGCAAACCAACGCATTGAGAGTTGGTGGGGCATCCTCCGGAAAGAGGGTATGGAATATTGGATCCAGCTTCTTGGGGAGCTACGGGATGAAGGAGGGTTTGATGGAGGTTTACTGGACAAGGCAATACTTCAGCTGTGTGTAATGGAAATAATTCAGGTATGATGATTAATGTGGTGACACAAGGAGGGTGATATCAGGTAAAATGGGCCATCAGGTAAAATGGGCCATTTAAGGTTTGGGGGTCCCAGCCCCTCTGGGATTTAGAGCCAATGACTGCAAAGGATTTCAAACTGTTGTCATAACTGTGCTTGACAAGTAACAGGGTATTTGATTGCTTAATGGTTGCTATGGTGGGCGGGGCAATAATTCAAACAAGACTGCACCAGAAAGCTGCATGGTAAGTAGCCTGGCATACCAAATCTAACTAAACTATTATAAGGATGATAAATCTATAAAAAAACAAACATGCACATAAAAAAACTATGCATAATATCTGTCTTGATGGCATCAATCATAAACAATGTTGTTAGTTTGGTATATGAACATATTTTTTGAAAAAGTGATGTTTTTCTTGGTGGCCCAATTTACCTTAACCCACTGAGGTAAAATGGGCAACAAGGTTTCAGCTAAAATGGGCCATCATCTGTGTTACTCACAAACACACATACACATGTGTTTGAGTGTGTGTGGGTGTGTGTGTGTGTTTGTGTCACACCATGACCCCCACAACAGTAATAATGGTAGTAGATATTTTATTTACAGCGAGTATGGCAAACGAGAAGGAAGCGAGAGGAGAGGAGAGAGGGAGAAGGAAAGAGAGAGTAAGTGAGAGGAGGAGGAAGGATGAGAGAGGAGACAAGCAGAGGAGACAGGAAGTGAGAGAACAGGTGAGGAGAAAGGAATGCAGAGGAAATGAGAGGAGACAGAAAGAGAGAAAAGAGAGGAGGAGCAAGGACCAGAGAGGAAAGGATACAAAGATAAAACAGGGAGGGAAAGGAAGGCCAAACAATTACAAACTGTGGAAAGAGGAGAGGATGAAGGGGACCTTAGATGAATACATGGAGGGAGTGAAGAAAGGAATTACAGTGAGTGTGCACCTCTTATCAAGAGCATGGGGTGTTCCGCGATCCACACTGCAAAGACGCATCAGTGGAAAGGTGACTGGCAGTGAACATGTGTCAGGGCGGAAGCCCTACCTTCCACAGGAGGCGGAAAGGGAGCTTGCTGCCACGCTCAAGACATTGGCGCAGAGGGGGTTTCCCTTCACAAAACGTGATGTCCAGAAAGTGGCCTTTGATTTTGCAGCCAAGAACAACATATCTGGTTTCTCCAAGACAGCAGGGAGGGCCGGATATTACTGGTTTCAGAACTTTCTAAAGCGCAACCCAGAGCTTGGGATGCGCAAGCCAGAGGTCCTGTCTGCAGCACGGGCTGCTGGACTCAACAAAGAGGTGGTTAGCCAGTGGTTTAACCAGTATGAGAGCCTTTTGGTCGAGCTGGGTATTGAGGGCACACCGTCACATATATGGAACTGTGACGAGTCTGGGCTTCAGGATCAGTTCAGTTCGACAAAGGTCGTTGGACAGGTTGGCCAGCCATGTGTGGAAGTGTGTGCCGGAGAGAAGGGGGAGACAACAACTTGTCTGGCAGCGTTTAATGCAGAAGGCACATACAGTCGAACAATAATTATTTTTAAGGGGAAGCTTGTTCGTTCTGAGTGGCTACGGGGATGCCCGGAGAACACCAGCGTAAGGTGTTCAGACAATGGCTGGATTACCTCTGACCTCTTTCTGGAGTGGGGTCAAATGTTCATTCAGTCCCTCCCCAGGGATGACCCCAGGCCCCACCTTCTCCTCCTTGACGGCCACAGTAGCCACGTCTATAACCTGGAGTTTATTAAGCTACTGAAGAGCAAGAATGTGCACATCATGTGCTACCCTGCCCACACAACCCATGCGCTGCAACCGGCAGACAAGGCCCTCTTCAAGAGTCTAAAACATCACTGGGACCAGGAAGGGAGGAAGTGGACAAGGATGATGGCTGGGCAGAAGCTGTCAAGGATGGAGTTCTTTGCGGTGTTCAGCAGGGCTTGGGCAAAGGCTGCCACTATTGAAAATGCCCAGGCAGGGTTCCGGGGGACAGGGATGTTCCCTCTCAATAAAGATATTTTCCCCGAGACTGCTTTCGCCCCCAGCAAGACCACCGAAAGACCACTACAATCCACTCTCCCAACCTCGCCCACAAGACCACAGTCTCTCCCAACCCCGCCCACAAGACCACAGTCTCTCCCAACCCCGCCCACAAGACCACAGTCTCTCCCAACCCCGCCCACAAGACCACAGTCTCTCCCACCCCCTGAACCATGGTCGCCCCTGCTGACCTTGACCCACTCTGCCCGCCCGCCAGCCAGACCTCAGTCACCTGCCGATCCGCCAGCCAGACCTCAGTCCTCTGCTTCCCTGACACCCATGCTACCTGTGGAACCACTGTACTTTTTCCCAGAAGATGTGGTGGTGCTTGAAGAGGTTGTGTTGGAGGATGTACTGGAAGAAGATAATGACCTCTTCAATCAGTTCACACCACAGGCAGAAACCCACTCCCATGATGAGGGACCTTCCACCTCCACAGTAAGTGATATTTTATACTACTTTTCAAACTTAGGCAACATGACATGTTACACATGCATGCTCACACAAACATACACATGCACATTAATGCACGCACGCACATACACACAATTTAGTCCCTTATCATATAAAATGTACACCAAATAATTAATCAATTTCGTGCAATAACATAGGCTCTTTTTGTTATTTTCTTTCTGTTCAGTCTGTGAGATCGGTCACATTTACTGACTTGATCTCAACGCCGCAAAGGGAGAGGGCCATCAGAAAGAGAGCGAAGCCACCATCATATAACCTCACAAGTGAGCAACACATTGAATATATTACAACAAAAAAGTCATCCAGCAAGAAACCAGCCAAGCAAGCCAGCAAGTACCCGGGCGGCAAGCAACCAAAAGCGGAAAAAAGCAGGGCAAGAGAAGCAAATCACCTTGCAAAGTCTGCAAAACCCACTATGGTGACCCAAATGACCCTAAGGCTACTGAGGAATGGGTAAAACGTGATCCATGTTCTGCCTGGTTTCATGAGAGCTGTGGTGAAGAGAATGGTATCTGTGATGACGATGGTTTCATTTGCAAAGACTGTGTTTGAAAAATGTTTTCATCACACACAAACATATCAGTTAACAATTTTGAATCAAGTGTGAATGTGTGTATTTGTACATTTCGTTCTAAATGTGTTCACACACACACACACACACACACACAAACAAACACACACACACCACTGACATCACTTTACTAATCTATGCTATTCCAAAATGAACTTTTTTTTATTGAACATTTGAATATAAGGGTTTGCACCCAAAATGAGGTTTTCTTTTAATGGCACATATGAATATGTTTGTTTAATGCAGTTTAAATGTTATGTGGCTGTATAAGCAACTGTGTTTTAAAATTAAAATTGATGATAAATTACTATTTCCCTTTGCAGTTTCACTGGCCCATTTAACCTGAACAGCTGGCCCATTTTACCTGAAACTGCTCGTGCAAAAAAAGTTGGCACAGCTGATGTTTCAAGAACTGTAGGGCCGAAATAATTATATTAAATTACATAATTTCAACACAAACATATAAAAAACAGTCATAAGTAATCATAAAAACACATGGAAAAGGCATATTATGTTGTTGTATTATTGTCCCAAATGATTTACCAAAAAGTGGCCCATTTTACCTGATATCACCCGACTATTTGCAAAACATTTTCATCAGGCAATTCAAATGACACATGACTATGACTTATTCAGTTGCCCTGTCCCAATACCCGCACTACGCCCTTGCGCCCTTTTGTGAAGTACGGAAGTGGTAGAAGTGCGCGAAGGGTTCGAAGTGCGTAGGCTACAAGGGTGCGAAAATTAGAGAATTGGGACAGTGATGACTACGTCATAGATTTAGCCAGCGCGTCATTACTACGACATCTAAAATGGCGACACCGGTTGCTGTTTTTGCAGGTTTGCTGCTGAAAATCATATTAAAGCTGCACCAAACAATTATTTTGAGAAGAAAGAAGCTCCGAAATCGAAGAAGACGTATGCGTCAGACTCTCGCTGTCGTGACAAAATAAAATAAAAAAAGACCTTTGATTGTTTTTACGAAAAGGTGTTTATTGTATTTCTTTGAATAAATATAAATTAATCAAATTGACTCGAATATTCTGGAGCAAGTAATAAAAACAAACTCAACAACTGAGCAAACTATGCTGCAAACTAATTGAATGGAAATGTTTGAAACACTCAACTGAGCAAACATTACAAACTGACTTTTTCAGGGGCAACACAAATCAAATTAAACTTGTTGACCACCTTACTTGGTAAGACACTTTAGCGCATGAGCGGGTCGACCATAGACATTATATACCATCTATTGTCTATGGGGCAGACCACCAGACATCTCCCTATTCCGCCTTTTTTGTGAAAACGTCACACGCAGCAATGAATTGTGGGTAATACACTTCGCCAAAGTCCGCATCGATGCACGCTTCGTGGAAGTGCGGATCAAGGGCGCAGAGGGGGCGGGGCTTAAGACCTTACTGGAGAATTGGGACACCCTGCGCACTTGCACCCTTCAGCGAGAACGCGCAATTGAAGGGCGCAAGGGCGCAAGTGCGGGTATTGGGACAGGGCCAGTGATGAATGTGATTATCCAGTATGTTGTTTCATTTTGCTCGTTATAGTTGACATTTTATGTTTGTTTTTAGGAAGAGCAAGAGCTGAATAGCATTAAGGATGTCTGGAATGCACACCGAATCCGACCTGTGTCCCACCCAAATGTACCCTATGGAATTCCAAATGTGATGTACTCCACCCCAGAGTTATGGGACACTGAGGACTGTGCCATGCCACTTGATCAAGAGGAGCAGGATCTGTCCAAAGGACAATGTGTGTTGCGCAGTTGTGTTCCTTGTGATGAAGATATATTTGATCTTTGCATGATACTTGTGGAGGAACTGGGCTTACAGTTTCCCAGTAAAAGCCCTATTGAAGATAAACATCTATATTAAACACTAAGGAATGCCATCAACATACAATTAAGTGATGACTAGTTTTTTTGGATTGTAGTTTTAGCCTTCAAGCTATACCTTTCTCACTCGTGTGTCATCAGTAGCAAATCATCAATTTTACCAGTAATGTGTTTTATTTGAAAAATCATTAAATAGATTAGGCCTATTTTGAAATGCAGTAAATGTAAAGTACTTTAAACAGCAACTGCTTGCATAGACATTATCTGCTGCGAAAAGTCAAAACTATTACTATTGTTATGACTGTATGACTGTGTTACATGAACAATACACTAACACTCATTAGTGTTACTGTAACTGTATGAAGAACACAGTCTAGATGGTCAGTTTGAAAATGCTTTAATATGGTTCAACACTTCACTTTAGAAAATTAACTTGAAGCTTCATGGATTTGCCTTTCTGTCCAAACCTAAAATGATTTTACAGCCTACACTTAAGCAAATGACATAAAAAAGTTTCTGCTTTCATGTACTGCAGTTCTTTCGTTTTTTTAAATAAAAATAATTTACAAACTTACACTTGTAACAGAATTGTGTTGAAAACATTACTTGAAACTATATAATATAAAAACTGAATTCCTAACCTTTTATTCAAGGCTGACAGATGTATGGTATGTTTTACAAAATATAAATAAAATTAAAACAAAACAAAATTATATTTCTCCACATGTATATGAATTGTAAACGATAAAGTAATTTACAGTACAGTACAGACAGGTTTACACTTTGAAAATGATTTGACTGGAATGCTTGGCCAAGCCTCACTTAATGACAGTTGGTTTTAATGTTAATGAGAACTATAAAACTACAAAAGAGCAGACCACTACACTTAAAATGGCTTCAAGTACTGTAATATCAACATCTTTAGAACAGAAGATGTACAAGCCTTCAACCTGAACTGTTTTTTCTCCCTACTTTCAAATTGACTATTCAAATAAATCAATGAACACCGCCATGTGAGAAATCAACAAACTATTAAAAGCTATAAACGCAACTTACCCCCGTGTTCTTCAAAGCATAGACCTATCATGCCTTTACTGTACAGATATTAACCTGTTCCCGCAATAATCTTGTACGCACAAGATTATAACTTGTTCCCACAAGATAAGAACTTGTGCGCACAAGATAAAAAAAATTGCACTTTTGGGACTTTAGGGTTTTTGGGGAATTACTGTAATTACTGTACAGTCTTAGGTACAGAAAAAATGCTTTAATATATGATAAAAAAAAGATGAAACAAATATTGTTTATTGACATTGTACTTTCACTACCACACAAATACAAAAGACAAACAATGCCTGTACAAGACAATGTTGATGTAAATCAATATCTTGTACATCAATATTGGGTGCCCAAGATATGCATAGTGTTTCCTTATCGTGTCGTTTAGTTTTTGTATGATTTCAGTCGGTTGTTTGGATGTTCTTGTGTAAACAGTTTTTTACCCTCCAAAGTCCACTGGTAAAAGCTGAAGCACAGGCGGTCTGCTCACAGCAAATGTTGCAGCTTGGACATCAGATTTAGCCTGTGGCCAAGAACCACAGGTTTAAATAAGCTTTCAGATGAAAATGGAAGTAAAGAATCAAGTTGGGTCTATTGCTACCATGGCCAAGTGTTTCCAGGTAATGTGTCATGAATGGTTCTTGCCATATTCTGGAATCTGTGTTCTGTTTTTGTGTAACTCACTCTGTGACCATGTGGTCTAGGTGGCCTTTGTGATTCTATTAGCTGCAATATCTGCACATGCTCAGTCCTTCCACCTGGGCAGGTGTCCCACGCCTGAACTCCAAACAGACTTTGACATCAACAAGGTCATTTTAACCTGATTTAAATCAGGGACAGTGTTGTCTATGTTATCATCAATGCAGTTGTGTGTATTTGAATGTTGCTCAGATCAGTGTACCTTAATGTTACACAAGTGGCTGATGTTGAATGAATGACACTCTCTGTTCTGTAGTACCTTAGGCAGTGGTTTGAGATAAAGAAGCTTCTTGCTGTGTTTGAGAAAGGAACATGCGACCAAGCCACTTACTCCTTACTGCAGGATGGGACTGTCCAAGTCCACAATGCAGAGCTGCTGTGAGTTAAACCTCAGCATTGCCTATGTGTGAATATAAATCCATTCACACTCCTTTAGAGTGTGTTGTGTAAAATTTGGTAAGGTGAATGGGTCCCAATTATTCAATAATAATATCCTTTGAAAGTGTTAAAAGTCCAATTGTTCTACTTTTTTGAGGAAAATGCAAGTCCAACTTAATGCCTTTGGACCCCAAGAGTTGGTAATTTTTCTAAGTCCTCAAGATGGTGTAGATTCTAAGTCCCCAGCTTGTGTAGATTCCAAGTTTCCAAGCTGGTGCAGAATCTAAGTCCAAAAACCAACAGTTTCTTCCAAGTTTGATGCAAAGTGTTTTATTGGAGTCCGTGACAAGTCAAAAAGTCCAACGAAACAGTGAGTGTGGTCCCGGGATCAGACTGATGTTCTCTGGCCGTGCAGCATCTTATATAGAGGGTGATTATATGTTTATTGAAATTTCTCCTTGGTCATCACCTACGTAACCTTAGGCCATTGGCCCCTCTCGCTGATAAAGTGAGATTTAACTCTTACCACGATGGCATGATACATATTATGCATTGACAGTGTTCTCCCCTCTAATGGCCACACGGTGCCCTGTCAAATTTGAAATACACATGCACAGATAACGGTCTGTGTTTTGGGCCTATATGGGAAAGATTTATGGCCTTCCTTCCCAGTCTCCCTGTGCAAGGTCACCACACTCACACTTTTTCAAGGATTACAAAGGATTAACATCCTACACAATTGATTCTGAATAACATATATAAACCAATCAAATTAAACATTAAACATGGGTTTCCATCAATTCGGATGTCATCATTTCCACCTCAATTGATTAAGCAATGAGAACCCATTCTGTCACACAGGTCAAATGGGCAAATTAACTCAATAGAGGGTGTGGCCAAGATCTAAGATCCAGCCCAGCCTGCCATACTGGAAGTCAAATTCTTTAAAGGTATGTCTCCAATGCCAAACCATGATCTTGCATGTCTGCCACCCACCTTATTTAAACAGTGCTTCCTCCTGCAGGCGCTCCTGGGGCACCATACTGGGTCCTCTCTACAGACTACATGAGCCATGCGCTGGTCTACTCCTGTGCTGAGTACCCGGGGCTGTTTCATATCGACTTCGCCTGGATCTTGGCTCGCCACAGGACGCTGCCTGATGATGTCATTGGCCAGCTCCACGATGCCTTGGCAGCGGCTGGAGTTAATATCAACCGCCTTACTTTTTCTAATCAGACAGGCTGCCAGGATATGAACTGAGAATACACACACACACACACACACACATGAATACACACACATTTATGTATCCTTAAAGTGACCAATTAAAAAGTCTAACTTAATTTGATTGTTCTGAGTAATTACATTAGTGTCTTGCACCATCCCCCCAAACTCTTGCACCATCAGTTTTTTAAATATGTATGAACATAAATTGGCAACAGGCTTTCTTCATGGGCCCCAAGGGCATATCAGTTTTACAGCAGATAGATAGACAGATAAGCCTGCTGATGATATGAACGTGCATCACATCATTCAGTTGATGGTTCTACAGTACTGCCCCTCCCACCACGCACATCACGCGCTGCGCCTAGGGCAACAAGTGATCAGGGGGGCACCAAAGCCTTGAGGGGGGGCAAAATAATCATGTAATCCCTAAATAAATAATGAAAACATAACTGAACAAGTTACATTTATTCATTTAGCAGACGCTTTTACCCAAAGCGACTTACAGTAAGTACAGGGACAATTTTCCCTTAGGCAAGTAGGGTGAAGTGCCTTGCCCAAGGACACAACGTCATATAACCACAGATCATGAGGCCAACGCCTTAACCTGTTGAGCCATCTGACCCCCCAAGTAAGGCACTGAAATGGCTAGACTGGTTATAGATCGTTTGTTTTGTTGTAAAAAGAAAAGGGATGTGAGTCAGGATGAGATCCCCTATGAGATACCAGCCTGTGATATAATTCATGACAGCCAGGGCTTCTTCTCACTCAGGAATGCATGAGCACAATGGTCTCATGAGCACAATTGAGGTAATCAGCTGCCTTATGCTGCATGTGCACACTGACTCTGAGAGCTCAGTTAACACAGAGCTTCACTGAGAACTACACTACCTTCCAATCATTGCTGCTCATTACTCTGAATATATTTCAATCATTCTTTTTCCAAGCCTTTTTCGTGAAACCAGCAAGACAGGTAAGAAACGACTAAACGATGAAGTTGAAGGGCTGAAATGTGGGTCCAAGGTATGATGAATGAGCAGATTTACAATGTTATAGTGAAGAGGCTATTATTTTACAGAGAGTTTACTGGGATCAGGTAAGTTTCACAATGACTATTGTGGTTAGATATTGTATATATTACAACACTGTTAGAATAATCATATGTGATCAGACCAAGGAGACTGGGAACTATATTTATTCCCATAGCTGTGAAATGTGTTTTGTATTTTATTAGTTTGGGTCTGTTTGTTGTACTGTTTTTATATATGAGTTATGTTGCAAAACGAAACTCCCCTTATAAATAAAGAGAACTTGAAACTGAGTTGAGCAGAAAATATTTCATACTTGGGCCGCGAGCACTACCTAGAGGGCCGCAAGAAACTTTCAGTTTTGCACCTGTGGGTCGCTTGGGCCGTGGGACTGCATAGGTTATCAACTGAATACACCAGAGATGTTACATTCACATTTATTAATTTAGCAGACGCTTTATCCAAAGCGACTTACAAGAGAGAGCTTGTAAATCGCTATGTTAATTAATGTGTACGCGCGGATTCGGGTGACGCCAGAGCTACTATGCTATGTTATCCATGAGACGATCAGTTATAATGCAGCCTCCGACCACATGGTGGCGGTAATGCGTTAGTCATTAGCTCACTGAATAACAGAAGATCGACATTCAGCTAGTTAGTGATGGAGAAGTTTTTAAAGAGGAAAATGAAGACAAAAGTGGTGCTGGACACACCCAAAAGACTAAATGTGTGCGAAAATACAATCCCGACTTCATTTCGTATGGATTTGTGAACGTGGGTAGTGAGGAAGAGCCGAGAGCCCAGTGTGTGGAGTGTGGGCTGACGCTATCTATTTATGTCATGTCAAGCATGGCGTTGCTGAAATGTCTTATGATGTATGTTCTGTATTGACTGTATTGACTGTGGGCACATTTCATCTCCTCTCTCTGTAGGGATGAAGTTTCTTGTTTCCCCCCCCCCTGTTCCTCCCTCTGGTGTCAGCCCAGACCTACAGATGGGGACCCTGTCCATCTCCCAGGGTCCAGCCAAACTTCGACCTCAATAAGATCGTACACACGCACACCAATACATACATGATCTCTCTCTTTCTCTGATGATCATACATACATGATCTCTCATTCACTTCATTGCACACAGTCAGTCTAATGCACTCACACGCTTACCCCTTCTGTCCACAGTACCTGGGAAGATGGTATGAGATTGAGAGACTCCCAGCATCGTTTGAGAGAGGGAAGTGCATTGAGGCCAATTATTCTTTGAGGGGGGGGATGGTACCATCAGAGTGGTCAACGCTCAGACATAGTGAGTTGAACATTGGAAAACAAGGTCTTGGCTCTTCAGGCTACTATGTTTACTATACTGGGGAGTCAGGTGGCTCAGCGGTTAAGGCATTGGGCAAGTGATCGGAAGGTTGTGAGTTTGATTCCCGGCTGTGGCTACCTGACGTTGTGTCCTTGGGCAAGGCACTTCACCCTACTTGCCTCAGGGGAGAATGTCCCTGTACTTACTGTAAGTCGCTCTGGATAAGAGCGTCTGCTAAAAAATGACTAAATGTTTGTATATGTATGGGTGACTTGAATGTAAAACTGATATGATTAGTTTTCAGACTTATGGACGAAGGCGCATCATGTGTACTGCATGTCAGTTATCCATGAGGGTGTGTTGTGGATGTTAGAACCAATGACATACCTTAGAGACGGTCTCCTTCTCTCCGTCTAGTAAAGGCAAAGTGAGGCCTGCCGAGGGGACAGCTGTTGTACCAGATTTGAAGGAACCAGCCAAGTTGGGAGTCAGTTTCTCTTACTGTGAGTCTCTCCCGAATCTTTTCTTCTCTCATGACACATTCACAGAATTGAATTAGCCCGGGGTTATTATGGTCTGGAATCCACCATAATTCAGACACAAGGACATCTCTGTGTGCATGACCTCAGCACTGCACTTTCCCTGAGTAAGGGTCACATTATGACCTTAGAGCAGATAAACACCCTGCTGGGAAAACCAGCTGTGGAAACTGAGGCCAAGAGACATGTGACGTTATCCCTCTCAGGATGTCTGAGTGTGTCTGTGTGTATCTGTGTGTGTCTGTGTGTCTGTGTGTATCTGTGTGTCTGTGTATCTGCGTGTGTGTGTATCTCTATGTTCATGCATGCTTGTGGGGGAGAGGCACACCACTCACCTCTCTCTCTCTCTGTCTCACACACACACTATCTCTCTCTCTCTATCTATAGTTGTGTCTATTTGAATGTTGTTCAGATCAGTGTACCCTAATGTTAAGATGATGGTGGCTGATGTTGAATGAATGACACTCTCTGTTCTGTAGTAGTCAGCGGTATGATATAAAGAAGCTTCCTGCTGTGTTTGAGAAAGGAACTTGCAACCATGCCACTTACTCCTTACTGCAGGATGGGACTGTCCAAGTCCACAATGCAGAGCTGCTGTGAGTTAAACCTCAGTATTGGCCATGTGTGAATACACATCCATCCACACTCCATTAGACTGATGAAGAAATAAGAACCCATTCGGTCACAGGTCACATGGGCAGATGAACTCAATCAGGCCAAGATCAAAGCTGGACCAGGTTACGCTTCCTGACAGTCAACAAGTAAAGTGCATATGTCCATGCAGCATTACAAGGAAAAACGTGGACAAACATGGTTTATATAAAATACTGCGTATCTCCAATGTAGTTGACACTTTCAAACAAATGTGAAAAGACACTTCTCCCCTTACATTTTTTAATTCATTTCTGGGATGTAAAGGGGGGGGGGGGGGTGAGGAGAGCTGGGAGAGGGTGAAATGAAGGGGGGCAGGAGGGGGGGGGGGGGGGGTGCGGTGAGGAGAGCTGGGAGTGAGGGAAATGAAGCATGTCAGCTCACACAGATGCAGGGGGCATGCCCTCAGATGCAGGCGCCATGCCAGTGTGCATGATGAAGGTGGTGTTGCTCTTCACAGGCTGGACCATCACAAGCCTGACCACCGGCTTCTTACTGGTCTTCCCCCCCCCAGGCAGCGCTTCAGCCTTTGGGAAGGTAGCCATTCCCTTCACCACCTTTTTAGCCTGGCGACGCCACCAGCTGGAGACAAAGACAAAGGAAGTGAGGGAGCGCCGGAGCAGGAAGAGAAGAGATACAGTGGAAAAAACGTGAGAATGTGATTTAGATGGTTGTAACGTGGGTGTGTCCTCTGAAGACAGGACAACAGGGGAAGCGATCCATGAGTTTGGACTCCACCTCTTGCTGGAGTTGTGGACAGTATAAACTCCCACCCTTTCTCTCTACACTGAACTGGTAATGCACCTTTTCGGATGGCCATCCACCACAGGGGCCTTCTTCTCTGGAACACCCACCAGCTCTAGCTCCAGCTCTTTTTCCATATCAGAAAACTCAACCTACAGGATTACCAGACTTCTCAGCAAGTGTTTCAGGACCAACAGTTGCTGAGATAAGGAAGACACTAAGCTACTTTTTAAGATAGGGAACACTCTAAACTTTCAGAGCTTGCTCACTATGGTGGTATGAGGGCAAGGACGTGATCTATTGGCTAAACAAAAATTACTCTGCAGTACTGCTCACTACCACAGGAAGGTGGAGAGAGGCAGAGGACCATCACAGAGGGTTTCACTTACATGTGAGTTAGATAGCCCTAGATAGACCTCCAGGTCTCGGTTTCTGGTCCTCAGCTCCTGAACACACACTCAAGGTCAAGACTGAAAACACCAACACTGTCCTCATTATGTCAAGGGGAAAGGAAAGCAATAAAAGAACACATTCTACTCTACCTGGATAGTGGTGAGGTTCTTGATTGGAAGTTTCCAAACTTCTCATGAGCCACAATTTCTACAAAGAAAACAGAAAGAGACATCAAACCCTTTTTGTAATAACACTAGAGTAGAAAACCACAAGCAGGACTCTGCCAGAGAACCCCAAACAGTCAATCATTCATATTTTTCATTTTCAAACATGCAAATAAATGTGTGTGTGTGTGTGTATGTGTGAAAAGTTTATGATGAGATACCTGTAGGGTCTGCTGTGCGTTTATCAGCTTGGCAATATTGTCCTTATTGCTCTCGCTGTCAGATAAGATGGAAGACATCTGAAACATAGAAAGTGTTCAACTCAGTGTTTCCTACAAGCTAGCCGATGAGCTCTGTCCATACCTACATGCAGTAATTTTGCTTTACCTCACTGTGGATTTCTCCAAATTGATCTTTCAGGAGCTTGGTCTCTCTCGTCTGCAAGAACAGAAAAAGATTAGAGACGATAATGCTGTTGTGTGCAGTGGAGTTAGAAATCTGTGAGGGTTTTGTAGCAGATTGTCGTCGGTAGAGGCAAAAGCACGTCTTTTGTGATCCTGAACTTTCCACACACCCACCATCTTAACGACGCTGGACCCCTGGGTGCGGATTATGGTATCCATCGCTGCAGAGGCTCCACTGACCTTGTCCAGCTCCTCCCCCAGCATCTGTGACTCCCTGCCACTAAAAAAGTCCAAACACAAAACTGTGATGAATGTTTACATTAAGTCATTTAACAGACGCTCTTATTCAGAGCGACTTACAGCAAGTACAGGGACATTCCCCCTAAGGCAAGTAGGGTGACGTGCCTTGCCCAAGGACACAACATCGTGTTGGCACGGCCAGGATTCAAACTCACAACCTTCTGATTACCAGCCCGATTCCCTCACGGCTCAGCTACTTCACTCCCAAGTGAGTGCGTGTGTGAGTATGAGAGTCAATACCTCATCAGCTGGTTGTTGAGGACCACCATATAGTCACTTTCCAGATCAGCCATGTGCTGTGGCCGGTCATTCTGCCGCTTCAGGCTTTCCTGGATAGACTCGGAACTCGCATTCCAACAGACATCAACAGATCCCTCATCCATTTCACAGGTCCTAGAGACCACACCACTTCTGTAAATCCCACCCAAGCCTGTAACTTGTGTGCACCAATTCCAATTGGATTTATTTATTTGGCCTACATACACTGTTGCAATGTGTTGCATGAAGAGACTGTGAAGAATATGCTGTGTGTGTGGTAGGTGTTTTTGACTCAGATCTTACAGGCTGTCCATGTTAGCAGCTTGGAGAGCTGAAATCTCCTCAAAAGCCTCATCCAACCCGTTCTGCAGCTCTAAGGTGAGCTGCTGTATTCTGCACCAGCTGCAGAGTGCAGAAGCCCTTAAATCCTGCGGGTCCTCAGGATCCCTACAGACATCAACAGATCCCACATCAATTTCACAGGTCAGAAAGACCACACCACTTCTGTAAACCAATTTGATTATTTGGCCTACATACGCTGTTGCGATGTGTTGCATGAAGCGACTGTGAAGAATATGCTGTGTGTAGTAGGTGTTTTGGACTCAAATCTTACAGGTCTGAAGCTGAGATCTCGTCAAGATTCAGCGGGTTCGGTCTGCACCTATTGCACACTGAAGCCGTCGACTCCGACCTTGAATCCTGAGAGTCCTCAGGATCCCTACAGACATCAACAAATCCTACATCAATTTCACAGGTCATAGAGACACCAGTTCTGTAAATCCCACCCAAGCCTTTAACTTGCCAGTACTTGTGTGCACCAATTCCAATTGAATTCATTCATTTGGCCTAGATACACTGTATCAATGTGTTGCATGAAGAGACTGAAGAATATGCTGTGTGTGTGGTAGGTGTTTTCTGAGTTTCTGAACAACAGCAACAACAAGTGATATTTCTGAGTGCCATACTATTTCTAATGTTTCTAAGTGCCATTAAATTCTCGGAATAAGTGGGTTCTGACCTTTTTCTTGAAGGTGAGGAGCATGGTCGCTTCTAGACAGGCATATATAAGGGGGAAGCACTTTTTTCTGTGCTTATAGTAGTGTTACTTCATTGAATTCACGCACTTCTGGCCGCGTGCTCTCTGTATTTCGTTCTGGGCGACCCCCGGTTGAGGCTGCGCCGTGGCCCGTTGCGCGCGGGTGGGAGGCCCGTGCCCGCTCGGATATTGTTCCCAAGGTCCAGGCCTTTACAGAGAGACCTCACACGAGGTCTGTGGGTGCTTCGGAACAGGAGTTACGAATTTACAACTGGCATGTTATTTCACTATTGCATTTCCGCTGACTTTTTTGAGAAAATCTCACTTTCTAAATTATATCATTTTGTCTATGTTATGTGAATGCAGCAGGTATCTTTAAATTCCAGTAATTCTAGCCTAGGCATATTTAAAGCCACACACACCAAAAATGTGAGTGAAAAGTGAAGAGTTAGCACACTCATTCCTTTGTTCAACTAGTAGTCCTTGGGTAAGCTCCTATTTAGACCTGAAAAAATTGCTGTTTTATGTAGCTTGGCTAGAGACAATTTAAATTAGCCTACAATGAAAGAAAATAAAACTTTTTTTCAATAACATAATTTAATTCAATACTGTGATTGAGTGGTGCAGTTTTTATACTGTTAATAAATGACAAGTTTGGAAGTATTTCATGTGTCCACCCTCACTGATTTCTGTTAAGTCATTGCATGGCTCAAGGTATGTTGTTTTAAAGACTTGCACAGTTGCATCTAAAAGACTGAAAAGGTGTGTTGTCAAATGTTGTGGGCCGGTCTTGTCCAAAATGCCAGGGCAGATTTTTTGTCCCAGTCCGCCCCTGATTGTACAGTACATCTCACAACTGTGTTTCTTTTCAGTGTTAAATGAGCAAACAGCTCAGTTTTGCATTTGTTGACACTGGGAACTCTCCGTTTGATCACAGCCTGGGGTCCTGGGAGGATGAGAGGGGGGGAGGGAGGGAGGGAGAGAGAGAGGGGGAGAGAGAGGGGGGGAGAGAGAGAGGGGGAGAGAGAGGGGGAGGGAGAGAGAGGGAGGGAGAGAGAGAGGGGGAGAGAGAGGGGGGGGAGAGAGAGGGAGGGAGAGAGAGAGGGGGAGAGAGAGGGAGGGAGAGAGAGGGGAAAAGGAAGAGAGGGAGGGAGAGAGAGAGAGAGGGGGAGAGAGAGAGAGAGAGGGGAAAAGGAAGAGAGGGAGGGAGAGAGAGAGAGAGAGAGAGGGAGGGAGAGAGAGAGAGGGAGAGAGAGAGAGAGAGGGAGGGAGAGAGAGAGAGGGGAAAAGGAAGAGAGGGAGGACTTTATACAACAATCTTTGATTGGGTTAAAGGAGTCTCAAAGCACTATTTTCCTCCCAAATGTTTAATCTAAGTCCATTTAGGGTAGTGGGTCTTTTTAGCACACAACACTGTACTCTCACTGTCAGCCATATAGCTGTGTAAGCAGTCTATGTTTTGTTGAAGTTTGGAACATCCAGGCTTTGAATTCAGTAAAGGATACTCAGTTGACAAACTCCCCCGCCTACTCGCAAACTGATTGAAATGGTCAAACATGAAGTCAAATAACATCAAAGTGCATCACATCAAGCTTTACGAGTCGTAAATTATAAAAGCCTTTACAGCCTGGATGCCGGCTCGCTGACCATGAGCAAGAAGAGAGAGTTCCCCAGCACCCCCCACGTCAAACTGGTCGAGCTCCTTCACCAAGGTAGCCTTCTCAAAGAGTACCATGGTGCACACATGAGCGGTTGGACGCCAATTTTAGATGTTAACTTTACTTGTAGGTCCAAGACTACCTGACCAGATTCGAGAGCATCCCCGACATGCTGGAATTGGACCATCTCACCGTATCGGGAGATGTCACCTTTGGAAAGCAAGTCTCTCTCAAGGTAAAGATCGTTTCGCAGTTCACCGCCAGGCGAGATACATCTGTGTGCAACTGACAGTGAAGTGGTTTACCGATGAACTCTAACTGAATGTGTTTGTCTCTTGCAGGGAACGGTCATCATCATTGCCAATCACGGAGATAGGATTGATATTCCTGCCGGAGCCATGCTGGAAAACAAAATCGTATCAGGCAACCTGCGCATCCTGGACCACTGAGGTCTTCAGAACCTTCAAACACACACACACACACACAAGACGCCTGGCCAAGGATGAGCTTATATTACGTACAAACGCAAGGACTGTTACAGAAAGACCTACAGATTTTAAAGAATCTGGTCCATTGGTCCATTAAAGATGTAACGAAGGGGTACTTGTGGTACTTTGTTACCTATATAATTTGCATGTTTGCACAAGCACATTTGCACATAATACAATGATGACACATAGCCAATACTTATTTATTTATTAATATTTATTGACTGCTGAATTGTGTTGGTTTGTTGTGTTGCTTGTGGGATCTATCGTGAGCGCCACCTGAGAAGAGCAAACAGAAGGTGGCATATAAGTATCACAAAATGGGGCTTGTGCAATATGGTGTAGAATAAAACACATTTGAGGTGAGGAACAATTGTTGGTTGACTTACCATGTGCTCTCTGTCATGCAGGTGTTCGGGCAAAAGAGTCCCTGGAGTCTCGAGCACCTGTATCTATAGTTCCTGGAGGAAACCATGTTTTACAATGCTAGAGGGGGGGGGTGTTGTGTGAATTCCCCTCGACATGGTATGATCCAGCCCATTTCCTCCAGCAGCATTATATAAGGCTGCCAGTTACCCAAGACAGGGCTGTAGGTTAGACCTAGGAGAGCGTTGCTCTACCCAGTCATGTCATTTTAGCTTTATTGTTTTGTTATGTCTTTCTGCACTTTAATAAATATACCTTGCGTAACTCGCCTCTAAGCCGGTCATTCTGACAGATAGATTAGTCCTTCTTTCATCCAGTCAAGTTCATACAGTTATGCCACTATATACCCATTCCACTCTATACCTATGTTACATTTTACATTTCTTCATTTAGCAGACGCTCTGTCTGGATGGGCAGCGACTGTGGCTTTTGTCTGAGAAGTCTCTTTGTTCAGCCAAGCGTCCACATTCTGCGTGTGCATTTGCTTCAGGTCACCTAGTCCTCCTTGGAGATCTAACTGGATGAGTAGATCCCCTCCCCATGGCCGTCTGACTCATCGTCTAACAAACACCATCATCTCAGGAGGGGTAGATCTGTGTGCCGTGCAGAGGTAGGAAGGATCTAGAATGGGCAGAACGCTCTTTGACTTCTGTCAAGACTACTCTCATGAAGGCCTTTCTCTACTCTGCAAAGCAAGACTGGTAGCATTGACTGGTATGACCGATGTACAGACACCTTGGTGTGTTGCAGTCATGTTGATTGTATAATTTCTTATCAATGAACTACAAAGAACTTGGTCTGGCATTTAAGCTTGTATTCTTTCCACACAACTTTATTTTGTGAAAAAGCAAGGAAAGAGAGGTATAGGCTGGTGGTCTTAAGAGTCCTTTGATGGATGGTGGACCCCTGATCGTTGGCGGACTCATGGTGGTCTAGCGGGCCCCTGTTGGTCTAGCAGGCCCTTGGTGGTCTAGCGGACTCCTGGTGGTCTAGCGGGCCTCTGGTGGTCTAACGGACCCCTGGTGGTCTAATGGGCCTCTGGTGGTCTAGAGGTGCCCTGGTGGTTTAGCAGACCCCTGGTGATCTAGCGGGCCCCGGGTGGTTGGTGGGCCACTGGTGGTCTAGCGCACCCCTGGTGGTCTAGCAGGCCCCTGGTGGTCTAGCGGGCCCCGGGTGGTCTAGCGGGCCCCTGGTGGTTGGTGGGCCTCTGGTGGTCTAGCGGGCCCCTGGTGGTCTAGCGGGCCACTGGGAGTCTAGCGGGCCCCTGTTGGTCTAGCAGGCCCTTGGTGGTCTAGCGGACCCCTGGTGGTCTAACAGGCCCCTGGTGGTCTAGCCAGCCCCTGGTGGTTGGTGGGCCACTGGTGGTCTAGCGCACCCCTGGTGGTCTAGCAGGCCCCTGGTGGTCTAGCAGGCCCCTGGTGGTCTAGCGGTGCCCTGGTGGTCTAGCGGTGCCCTGGTGGTCTAGCGATGCCCTGGTGGTCTAGCAGACCCCTGGTGGTCTAGCAGGCTTCCAGCCTGAGGCGGGGGCAGAGGCTTCAGCGGGGGGCAGAGGCTTCAGCGGGGGCCGCTTCAGCGGGGGCCGAGGCTTCAGTGGGACCCTAGCCTCAGGCTCTCTCTCAGGCGACTGGCAGGTGACTCCACAGTCGTCCTGGGCTGAAGGCTCCTCCAGATGCTGGTTCTGGAGGGAGAAAAGGATTGCCAAACGTCGACCTCTACGTGTGTCCACGTATGTCCTTTTTAGGACGAGGCCTGTTGACGGCGGGGGCAGAGGCTTCAGCGGGGGCAGAGGCTTCAGCGGGGGCAGTGGCTTCAGCGGGGGCAGAGGCTTCAGCGGGGGCAGAGGCTTCAGCGGGGGCAGAGGCTTCAGCGGGGGCAGTGGCTTCAGCGGGGGCAGAGGCTTCAGCGGGGGCAGAGGCTTCAGCGGGGGCAGAGGCTTCAGCGGGGGCAGAGGCTTCAGCGGGGGCAGAGGCTTCAGCGGGGGCAGTGGCTTCAGCGGGGGCCGCTTCAGCGGGGGCAGTGGCTTCAGCGGGGGCCGCTTCAGCGGGGGCCGAGGCTTCGGCAGGACCCTAGCCTCAGGCGCTCTCTCAGGCGACTGGCGGGTGACAACACTGTCGTCCTGGGCTGAAGGCGGTGCGTCACGCCTCTCCAGATTCTGGTTCTGGAGGGAGAAAAGGACTGACACCCCCAAGCAGGGATCCTTCATGGGCCTGGTCGTGCGTGGGACGGGTCCTGGCACCAGAAGAGGCAGAGTCAGGGGAGCTTTCACATTTCACTCAGCTCACTTTCACATTTGAGTCATTTAGCAGACGCTCTTATCCAGAGCGACTTACAGCCAGTACAGGGACATTCCCCACGAGGCAAGTAGGGTGAAGTGCCTTGCCCAAGGACACAACATGACTACCCTCACCCCAGACCCCAGAACTGAGCTGCTCTTACCAGGAATTACTCTTACGAGGTAATACTTCTTGGTGGCTAAAGTGGTTTGCTTTTCTTCAGGGTTCATGATTGCAAGATAAACTGCTGATGACTGAACTGTGTTGAGACACTTGAACGAATGAGGTTCAACACAGACACAGCTGGATATTTATACAAGGCTACTCTATGACGTCATCCATTGTCGATCGTTTGGCTTTGTTCCATTTCGTGGAGCTCCGCCCTGTTATGTTCGTTCCTTATTACAAACCGGGCTCAGCAGCATGTTTAGTTCTGGTACTCTTTATTCAATAACCATCTTCATACATGTGGTAACTCCATAGGTAACTCTCGTCTCCCGTCTACAGGTCTACAGCCTAGACTTATCCCCCACGTCCCGTATCACCTGACCTATCAGATCCAATCAACACATCTGCCTTCCTTTAGAAGTTAAGCATTCTCTTTCTAAACAAATGCATTCGAAACAAGTAACTGCATTACCACATACCAAATAAACAACATTTGTTTACGTTATTATTTAGCTTTAAACATCAGCATCAAACTTTTGTTTTCTCAGTATAAAATATTAAAAACCCAACAAATTATACTGCCATAACCACAGCTATCAACATTGACTTATTTACCTTTCCCCCTCCTATTTTTATCTTGAAACATCTTTTTCCCCCCATAGTCCATAACTCCTTCAGCAGGATTCTATCAGTCTCTCAGGTGGTTTAACCATCCTGCTGGGTCCGTTTTTCACAGCCGGTGCCCTGGGTACGGTTTGACCAGAGTCAGTAGTGTTCAGGGAACTCGGACAGTCTTTGTTGCCCGTAGTGGTGTTTATCACCTCCGGTGGCTCTGTGACCGTCTCTGAGCCGTTGGGTTGTAGACGGATGTCCACTCGATTTCTCCTCAGGGCTGATCCACGATCTGTCTGGATGAGGTAAGAACGAGGTGCAACCTCCTGTTGTACAAGTCCCTGCTGTGTCCACATTCCTGTCGAGTAGTCTAGAAGGCGGACTCTGTCCCCTGGCTTCAGGTAAGGCAGCTGTTTTGCACTTTTGTCATGCCTTTTCTTCTGCTTTACCTCCTCCTCTTCTTTGGCTTGCCTGACCTTTACTGCTCCCTTTGGTGTTAGCAGGTTGTCGTGGATAGGCAGATTAGTGCGAATGCGACGTCCCATCAACATCTGGGCTGGTGACAGGCCATTTTGCAGTGGCGCACTCCTGTAGATCAATAAACTTTTGTGAAAATCCTCATTTCCATCGTGTGCTTTCTTCATTATTCCTTTGATGATCTTAACTGAGCTTTCTGCAAGTCCATTTGATCTTGGGTAGTTAGGGCTTGATGTGTGGTGGTTAAAACCCCACTCTTTAGCGAATGCTTCAAATTCGCAGCTTGAAAACTGTGGTCCATTATCTGAAAACAGTTCATTTGGCACTCCGTGTCTCGCAAAAACAGTCTTCAGAAAAGCAATGACGGCTCTGCTGGTTGTGGACTGTAATGTTGCAACTTCTGGATAGTTAGAGTAGTAGTCTGTAACCACGATATGATTTTTTCCGTTGCAATCGAACAAGTCAACTCCAACCTTGTAGTATGGGTATTTGGGCACTGGGTGTGACATCAGCGGCTCTGCATGCTGTTTGGGTCTGTATGCGAGACATACTTCACAAGAAAAAGTAGTATGGCTGATATCTGTGTTCAATCTTGGCCAATACATAACTTCTCTTGCCCTCCGCTTGCATTTTTCTTCTCCCAAATGTCCTTCATGTATCTTTTGTAACATTTCCTTTCGCATTGCTGGTGGAATGACAAACTTGTTTCCTTTGTATACGATGCCATCCACAACAGTGAGTTCTGTTCGACACATCCAGTAGTCCTGTATTGCAACTGGACATGTTTGTTTTTGTTCAGGCCATCCTTTCAGTATTGTCTCTTTTAGTGTTCTCATGCTGTGTTCTTTCTCTGTCTCTTTTCTGATGTGCTCTCTTCTCTCTTCAGAAACCGGTAGAGATGACACTATCATGTCCACATAAGCCTTTATTTGTGCTGTTCCCGTTTCATCCGTCCTTGAATTTTTTTCAACTGCGCGTGAAAGCGTGTCTGCGGCAAACATGTACTTGCCTGGTGTGTAGTTCATAGTTACGTCGTATTTTTGCAGCCGTATCATCATGCGCTGTATCCTCATAGGACAGTCATTCAGTGGCTTTGACATGATTGACACCAGTGGCTTATGGTCCGTTTCCACTTCAAAAGCTTGACCATATACATACTGATGGAATCGCTCACATCCGTAGGTGATGGCTAGTAGCTCCTTCTCGATCTGTGCATATCTAGTTTCAGCTGATGTCAACGCTCTGGACGCATAGGCGACAGGTTGCCAGTCTTTGTCATGCAGCTGTAGCAAAACTGCCCCTAGTCCGTACTGTGACGCGTCAGCTGTAATCCGCGTGCTTTTCTCCGGGTCATAGAACTTAAGCACAGGCTCGTTGGTGAGTACTCTCTTCAAGTTTTTAAAGCAGTCTTCTTGTTCATGTGACCATGTCCATTCATTTTTTTCCTCCAGTAGACACCTGAGTGGCGCTGACTTTGTTGACAGCTGAGGTATGAACTTTGCAAGGTAAGTTACCATACCTAGAAACCTTCTGACGTCATCCTTATTTTCCGGACGTTCCATGTTCTCAATGGCTGACGTTTTCCTTGGGTCTGGACTAATCCCTGCCTCAGAGACTACATCCCCCACAAATGTCAATGACTTAACTCCAAACAGGCACTTTTCTTTGTTAAGTTTTAAGTTTACTTGCCGTGTCAGGTCGAGCACCTGTCTCAGTCGCTCATCGTGTTCTTCTCGGCTGGACGCCCACACGATGATGTCATCCATCATGGTATCGACTCCTGGTATGTGTTCAAAGATCATGTGTATTTTCTTGTGGTAGACTTCTGGTGCTGACAGGATCCCATATGGTAGACGTAAGAATCTGTACCTTCCCTCTGGCGTGTTGAAAGTACAAAGCTTGGAGCTTTCTTCGTCTAGCTTCATTTGCCAGAACCCTGACGACGCGTCCAGTTTACTGAACCACTTAGCTCCAGCAAACTGTGCCATGATCTCTTCTCTTGTCGGCAACTTGTCGGCAAGTGTTCACGTTTGATTGCTTTGTTAAGATCCCTTGGATCCAAACACGTTCTCAGGTTTCCATTGGGCTTTTTCACAGCGACCAGTGAGCTGACCCATGATGTAGGTTCATCAATTTTCTTTATCACTCCTAGTTTCTCCATTCTAGTTAACTCCTCTGTGAGTTTTCCTCTCAGCTTGAATGGTATTTTTCTGCATGGATGAACTACTGGAGGCACATTTTCATCAACTTGTATTTTGTATTCCCCCGGTAAACATCCAAGTCCATCAAAACAGTCACTGTATTCCTCCATGAGTGAGTCATGGTCATTAGCCGGTTGAGATGAGACTACAAAGACTCTCTTAACAAGGTTTAGTCGTTGGCATGCTTGTAATCCCAATATTGGCTTGACACTCATATCAACAATCAACAGCAGTGCTTTTATTTGCTTACCGCGGTGTTCGAATGTTGCGATGCAGCCTCCTTTGACCGGCACTTTTTCTCCAGTATATCCACTCACTTTTGTTTTCACAGGGAATATTTTGCTTTTCACAGAGAGTTTCTCATACTCGTTCACTGACATGAGGTTGACTGAAGCTCCCGTGTCCAGTTTGAAAGGAATGATAGTCCTGTTCACAGTCAACGGCACTATCCATTCTTCTTCATCTTTAGCCTCCTTCATGTGCACTGCATCCACAAAGAACTCCTTAATTTCCTCTTCAACTGCATGTACCTTCTTTTTCTTGAAGGCCTCCGCTTTGCAGTACTTTGAGAAGTGGTTCTTCTTCCCGCAGTTATGACACTCTTTGCCATATGCTGGACACGACATTGGTTTATGGCTCCCTCCACATTTACCACATTTAAAGTCTGTTTTAGCCTCTCTTTGCGACTTGTATTTATTTGGATACTTAGAGTACCGTTCTCCTGTTTTTATGGCATGTACTGCTGTCTCATCCTTGCGCAGCTCTTTGGCTTGAGCACGTGTGGTCACACATGTGCTGCTCTGCACATGTTAATAGTTTTGTCCAATGTCAAGTTTTGCTCCCGCAACAGTCTTTCTCTTAGTCCATTATCGGGTATGCCACAGACGATTTTGTCTCTAACTAGCAAGTCTTTCAAATTTCCAAATTCACACGTCTTACTCAGTGTGTACAACTCAGCTAGATACTGATCAAAACCTACTCCTTGTTTTTGATCACATGAGAAAAACTTATCTCTCAAATGTAATGTTCTGTTTTGGCACAAAGTACTCCTCAAACTTGTCCATTAGCTCATCCAGGCTAGCATCATCGTCGAGTTGGAAACTGTTGTAAATGTCCAATGCATCCTCACCTATCACGTGCAGCAAGATTGACGCTTTTACTTTATCATCCTTCTTTGCTCCACATCCACTTGCAGCCATATATATGTTGAATCTCTGCTTAAACCTTTTCCAGTTATCAGCCAGATTTCCTGTTAGCGGCATAGGTGTTGGTGGACTTAAGGCCTATTTATGCTTCTGCGATTTGTCGCGCGCACTGCTCCGCCGACCATCGCCGACCCTCCCGCATTGCCCATCGCGCGCCTCCAAAAAATCCTAACTGCGCGTAGCGTTGTCGGCGTCGAAAGCGCTGTGATTGGTCCGCTCAGAACGTGACGTAGTTTTGTAAATAGTTGAGATACGTGTGTTGTATCGTTTGAGTGCACTTTTTGCCGTGATTTGCCGCAACTTGACTTTTTATAATACATTTATACATACTACAATGCATATTGTTGTGATTTCAGATATCTACAATTCAATTGCGGATATCCACAACTGGAATTACGGATATCTGCTACGTCATTTCAGATATCTACAATTCAATTGCGGATATCCACAACTGGAATTACGGATATCTGCAACTGAATTGTAGATATCTGTAACTCCAGTTTAAGATATCTACAATTTAATTCTGACTAGTCACAATTATTGAGGTGAATTAAAGATATCTTTAACTGGAATTGTGACTAGTCAGAATTAAATTGTAGATATCTTAAACTGGAGTTACAGATATCTACAATTCAGTTGCAGATATCCGTAATTCCAGTTGTGGATATCCGCAATTGAATTGTAGATATCTGAAATGACGTAGCAGATATCCGTAATTCCAGTTGTGGATATCCGCAATTGAATTGTAGATATCTGAAATCACGTGCCCCATAGACATGAATGGCAAAAGTGACGTAGTTTCTCCTAGGAGAAATGACATTGCAGATATCTGTAATTCCAGTTGTGGATAGGAGGATTGTAGTTGCAGATATCTGAAATGACGTTGCAGATATCCGTAATTCCAGTTGTGGATAGGAGGATTGTAGTTGCAGATATCTGAAATGTTCTTTTTGACTAGGCGAAATTGAATTACAGATATCTGCGTCACATATCCAGTCTATTGAATTTATGTTAAAACGGCTTGCCATATTGCAGGGAGCGCAAAACTTACGAAACTGCAAGCTTTGTCTCTCTAAAGTTACAGCGATTGCAATTCTTTTTGTCAGCAATCATGACTTCTTCTAGGGCATGTTCAGTTCGGTTGTCAGTGGAAGTAAATAATCTTTTAGCCGTTCACAAAGTGCGATATTTGGGAAAAGTCAAGATCGTACCTTAAAAACTGACCCGTACCTTCTCCCTCCGTCCATATTCACCGATTTAATCAAATCGCCAACTTTACCCGAATTCACCCCGCACGATATGTACCAACTCCCAGTTTAACTCCCAGGCACGAATAAAACATTTTATTTAATAATAAACTGTTGATGTACAATACAAGTCGACTTTTTTGCTCATGTGATTATTCAATCAATTACATTATTAAAAAAAAGTTATCTTCATAAAACATACAGGATATAATTACATTCAGAAATAATCGAACTGAAAACATTTGAAAGCAAGCGTATTGTTGTAACCAAGCAAACTTCAGGGCTCAGTTTTTAATTGTGACTCCCGTCAGACTGGAGGTATCCTTCTCGCGCTCACCAGGCACATAATCAGGTGATAAGGGGTCATCACTCTTCTTTCCTGGAAAAATAAATTAATGCCTTTATAAATGATATCTAAAACAAACCAACCAGTCAGACAATCAGATACTTCGTAATACTAGTAGGCCTACTCTCCTAAATTCATATAACCTGTGAGGCAGGTGTGGGATACTTGCACTAATATACCATTTTATTCAGAAATTATTTTTCTACCCGAGTTGGCACCCTGTAAATAGATAGCTAAAGACGTGACATGACTAAAAACACAACAAAACAATTTGCGTTATGTTAAATGTCATACATTTGACTTACCTTGTAAAAAGTGCTCACTGCAAATCTGTGCGTAATTTGAGGGTTTCCAAGTCTTATGATTTATTGCTGCTACCCCTCGCCGTCTTCTGTCTTCATCAGCAGCTAGATACGATAAAAAGGTATACGATATAAAGCTAATTTAGGTTTACAGCCTTGCCTGTGAGTGCAGCCAACCGCACAACATGATATCACCATTTTAAAAGGTAAAATCAATGAAACCTGGCTTAAAAGGGGAAACTTTCTATACCTTTCCGCGCACATGGCATACTATCGCCGTCATGGCAGAGTTGGCGTTCCTCAGACGAGCGTGACGACAAGTACAAAGGGACAACAGGGACTCGATCTCACAACCTTCCGTTCATGAGGCCAACGGCTTAACCCGTTGAGCCATCTGACTCCCCTGTAGTGATACTACTAGCCGACATTGAGCTGAAGGCCAGAGCTCATGGACAATTCTGGAGATTACTCACAGAGGAAAAGTACTCCAACATAAGGAAATGTGCAACATCCTTGACTGCATTATTTGGCTCCACTTATTTATGCGAGTCAGCCTTGAGTGAGGCTTGGCATCTAACGTCACGTAGGTTTACCTGTTGTTACAACCCTAGGTTAGAGTGAGCACCCCCCACTGTATTTATGGATGCTTAGCACCTGTCAAGGGGGGGTGGGTTATTATTTATTTCTTTCATTTGGTGCCACTGGCAGTCCTACTTGATCCCTGTGTTGTTTTTTTTTGTAAATAAACGTTATTGATTTGTAAGCTGATTTCCTTATTTTGTGTTGGGGTTGTAACAAGCAATATGGTTTCACACAATTATGCAAGGTATATTAACATATATGGTTCTTATAAATAATTTTCAATATATTTCTGAATAATTATGTTGCGCAATTTTATAGTAGGTAGATCACTTTGACTCGGTAATTTTGTAAGTAGCTCGCATGCTGAAAAAGTGTGTGCACCCCTGCTGTATATAAAGTCTGGATGATGGTTTTTGCTATTGTGGGATGTTGTGAGTTAACATTTGTTAATACTACACAAACGATCCATCATTTTGTTGGGAGGTATAGCTTGTCTGTTAAGAAAATGTAAGTGTTGTGGAAATGTGTTCACTGACTGCATATTGTGTGAAAAATACATGAAACATGTGAACTGCATGGCCAAAAAAGACTGATGATGTGCTAATTGTGTTTAGTTTAGAAAATGTGACAACTGTTTGGACAAATGCTTGTTAGCGACTGAGAAAAACTGTAATATTATCAATGCATGTGAGTGTTTGTTGCTTACAGTATCGTTAGGTTAAATATAAAAAATTATATTTCAACGGACTTTGTAATTTTCAGGGAGTACTGCACCTCCGTAATAGACAGTGCTGTAGTTCCTCAACAAAAAACCAAAACATGATCAAAGAGGTACGTTTATGAATTAGGATATACATTTAAAAAAGGGGAGAAAAAAACTATATATATATACAGTTACTGGAATGGAATACTTTATGTTACAGAAAAATGGGATATCTGCTTCTCAGCCAAGGTTTACAAAATGCAAAAACATCAACCAGTGGAACGTAAGCACATCCTGTTGAAATACTGAGACTGGCGACGTAACAGCAGCCCAGCGACCCTCTGGAAGCGGAGCAGGATCCCAGCCCGGCTAATAGAAGGTCTCCAGGCGGATCTTCGAGCCGTCCTCTGGGTGCCTGGTGGCGATGTCGTAGCGAAGCAGGATCTCCGTGTACGGAGGCCAGAAGGTGTCGTCCATGGTTACGTAGGGGTCGTGAGGGGTCTCCAGGGTCTTGTTCATCAGTAACTGAGCATGCGATCACGGGGGGGGGGGGGGGGGGGGGGGGGAGAGGGGAGGGGAGGGGTGTTAGTGAAGTGTTCTTCTTCAGA
Organism: Protosalanx chinensis; assembly: GCA_030340685.1. Lineage (NCBI taxonomy): Eukaryota > Metazoa > Chordata > Actinopteri > Osmeriformes > Salangidae > Protosalanx > Protosalanx chinensis. The sequence continues at coordinate 6,018,909 of CM059342.1, read as the reverse complement.
AGATCCCTGGGCTCCAGCAGATGGGACAGGGCTGGGTAGGTATGGTGAACATGTTGATGTTCGATCACCGTGTGTGTGTGTGTGTGTGTGTTTGTGCGTGTGTGGGCCCCACAAGTGTCTATAACACTGGTGAACCCAAGTTGTGAATTGTGTTCATTTAAAGTGCTACATGCGATTAGGAACTTTGCCTTCCATGATTGCTTACAGATGTGTAGAATCACTGGAAGGGGCGAGCCCCATATGTGGGCAAAACCTGGACCCCCTGAGGGGTGAAGAGGGAGAATGCGTGTGTGTGTGTGTGGCATGAATACTGTACTCACCTCGAGAATTTCATTCAGAGAAATCAGATTCGGGTTCAGGTCTTCTGGAATGTTCTGTTAGGAGGGGGGGGACAGACAATAATCACAAGACGATCTCGAAATGGAATCGTCTAGCCTTGGTCTTCCTAACGATCGGCTGTTGCGCGATCGAACGCGGCAGAAGCACTTTCGGCGGCGGGCACGCCGTTTGAAACGAACGCTCCGATCGGAGCACAGCAACGGTACCTTCTTCTTCTTGTTGGCGGCCGTCTCGTTCTGCGGCAGGGGGAAGTGCTCCTCCAGAACATCCCCCAGCGTCTCCAACAGTCTGTCTTGGTAAGCTTTCATCTTCTGAATCTTCCTCTTGGTCTCTTGCAAAACACTGAAGCGTATTCAAATACTGGTCAACAGTCTGAGAAGTACATGGCATGACATTTAGCACGTCAACTTTGCAAATCCTGGAATTATAAATTCATCTAAGAACAGTTCAAGGAGATGCCCAGCGGAGTCAGGTGACTCAGCGGTTAAGGTGTTGGGCTCATGATCGGACGGTTGTGAGTTCGATTCCTGGCTGGGGCTACATGATGTTGTGTCCTTGGGCAAGGCACTTCACCCTACTTTCCTCAGAGGGAATGTCCCTATCCTTGCTGTAAGTCACTCTGGATAAGAGCGTCTGATAAATGACTCAATGTAAATGTTTCAACCAAAGCATTGTATAAACTACTGGTCACAAGTCTGGACACAGCCTCCTGTTCAAATGAATGGGGTAATGTGTCCAAATCTTTGACTATGTATCGAGAGGACAGGTGTTTCTTAAGATGGGGCATCGTTACGTTTGTTCCGACTGTTGCTCGTTCTCCAGTTTGAGTCTGGTCACATGATCTGTGGCAGCAGCCAGGACTTCCTGCTTCTCCTCCAACCACTTCTGCTCCCTGAAACACACACACACACATCCAGAACTATCAGGATCGCCCTGAAACACACACACACATCCAGAACTATCAGGATCGCCCTGAAACACACACACACATCCAGGACTATCAGGATCGCCCTGAAACACACACACACACACACATCCAGAACTATCAGGATCGCCCTGAAACACACACACACATCCAGGACTATCAGGATCGCCCTGAAACACACACACACACATCCAGGACTATCAGGATCGCCCTGAAACACACACACACATCCAGGACTATCAGGATCGCCCTGAAACACACACACATCCAGGACTATCGGGATCGCACTGAAACACACACACATCCACAATCACCCTGAAACACACACACACACACACACATCCAAGACCATCACAATCACCATGAAACACACACACACACATCCAGGACTATCAGGATCACCATGAAACACACACACACATCCAAGACCATCTCAATCACCATGAAACACACAAAAACACACACATCCAGAACCAGCAGAATCACACACACACACATCCTGGACCATCAGAATCACACACACACACACACATCCAGAACCAGCAGAATCACCCTGAAACACACACATACACACACACACACCCTAGACTATCAGAATCACCCTGAATCACACACACACACATTCTGCACTATCAGAATCAGGTTTAATCGCCATGTAAATTTGCACATACACGGAATTTAGGACGGTGCAAACAATAAACCTATGGCGCTTTTCCACCGCATGAAATCAGCTCGCCTCGCCTCGACTCGCATTTTTGGCGTTTCCACCGCAGTTCCATGGTACCTGGTACCTGCTAGCGGGTACTTTTTTGGTACCTTCTTGCTTTAGGTACCAGGCAACCTTAAGTCGAGCTAAAAGGTGACGTCGGCAGACGGCCGGCCATTGATTGGCCAGAAAGTGTGACGAAGTCACGAGAGCGACTTAAAGCAACAGCGCCGCAGCTTTTTACTATCAGATACAGTCCATTACACCAACAGTCTACAAGCTTTTAAAAATCTGATAATTTACAAAAGAGTTCGTCAACATGGCTAAAATTAAGTCTTCGCCGTGGACCACATCTGAGGTGCAGACATTTCTGTGTCTTGTGGCCGAGGATAGAGTTCAAAAAGAGCTGGACGGAGCCACCCGCAATGAGAAGGTATACAAGGAGGTCGCCAAGTTAATGGAAGAACATGGTTACCACAGGACTTACTTGCAGTGTCGTGAAAAGCTTAAAAAGCTTAAAAGCGACATCAAGACCATTAAGGACCAGAACGGCAGGAGTGGGTCCAACCGTACAAAAATACGTCACGGGCTACGTCACGCCCCTTTCGCCGACAACCAGGAAGTACTATTTGCGGTACTATTTGCGGTGGAAAACCACCGGTGTTTACTACAAACCGAGTCGAGTCGAGTAGAGTCGTGCTACATTTGCGGTGGAAAAGCGCCACTATACAGATCTTAAAACTAACAGTAACATAAAGATGAATAAAAAATAAGAAAAAAAACCTTTTCAGAGTCTCTCTCAGTTTGTTCCGCTTCTCCCGCTGAGCGTTCAGGTTCTGCAGCTATGGAACACAGATCGGGGGGGATTCATTAGCCGTGTTCCACGTTGAGCGGATCAACGTCAATCCAAGAATGGAACCCATACTGAATTCCAAACATTCAGTTTGCTAGGCTGTCGTGTGTGTGCAAGCGGAGACTGACCCCGAACACATGTCACCTTACCTCCTGTTTTCCAAGAGCGTTTAAAACCTCGGGGGTTTTAGACAATACTAAGGGGAAAAAAAACAAAGCATGGTGTTCGTGAGGATGGTTTAAATGCAGTATCCGCATACCAGTACTGACGGAGCATTTCCATGTTTCAACTATTTACATTTTTTCATTTAGCAGATGCTTTTATCCAAAGCGACTTGCAGTAAGTGCAGGGACATTCCCCCTGAGGCAAGTAGGGTGAAGTGCCTTGCCCAAGGACACAACGTCATATAGCCACAGCCGGGGCTCGATCTCACAACCTTCCGATCATGAGGCCAACGCCTTAACCATTGAGCCATCTGACGCCATCTGACCCCACCATCTGACCCCACCTCTCCATGTTTCAACTATTTAGAACGTATTAAGAAATGTTTATGACCTACATAATATACACACTTACATTTGGGCTCTACTTTTTGCCACTGCATCAGCTCTGCTGCTATAGCTGTCAACCTGTCAACTGACTGAGGAGGAGGAACACAAGGTTAGTCAATGCTTTGTCAGATACGTTTACAATGTCCTTCTAAGTTGTTGCAGAAGGTGTGAAGTCTCACCTGCTCTTGTGGACTGTCACATGAATCTGTCTCCGACAGAAGGATCTGATTTTGAAGCTGAATCGCAGAAAAAGAGCAGGTTTCAAGTCAAATGTCAAGGTAACTGTTGGCTCACTGAATAGGTAACATATAGGCATGTAGAGATGTTAGACATGAAGGTAGAGGGGTTTCAGAGGTGGTAGGAGGGTTTCAGAGGTGGTAGGAGGGTTTCAGAGGTGGTAGGAGGGTTTCAGAGGTGGTAGGAGGGTTTCAGAGGTGGTAGGAGGGTCTCAGAGGTGGTAGGAGGGTTTCAGAGGTGGTAGGAGGGTTTCAGAGGTGGTAGGAGGGTCTCAGAGGTGGTAGGAGGGTCTCAGAGGCGGTAGGAAGGGTTCAGAGGTGGTAGGAGGGTCTCAGAGGTGGTAGGAGGGTCTCAGAGGCGGTAGGAGGGTCTCAGAGGTGGTAGGAGGGGTTCAGAGGTGGTAGGAGGGTCTCAGAGGTGGTAGGAGGGTTTCAGAGGTGGTAGGAGGGGTTCAGAGGTGGTAGGAGGGGTTCAGAGGTGGTAGGAGGGGTTCAGAGGTGGTAGGAGGGGTTCAGAGGTGGTAGGAGGGTCTCACAGGTGGTAGGAGGGGTTCAGAGGTGGTAGGAGGGTCTCAGAGGTGGTAGGAGGGGTTCAGAGGTGGTAGGAGAGAGTCTCAGAGGTGGTAGGAGGGGTTCAGAGGTGGTAGGAGAGAGTCTCAGAGGTGGTAGGAGGGGTTCAGAGGTGGTAGGAGGGGTTCAGAGGTGGTAGGAGAGAGTCTTAGAGGTGGTAGGAGGGGTTCAGAGTTGGTAGGAGGGGTTCAGGGGTGGTAGGATGGTTTCAGAGTTGGTTACCATCTGAAGCTGGCCAAACTTCTCTTCACACTCGTTCAGCAGCTCTGCCTGGACAGCCTCGGATAACTCCCTTAAGTCTGGCCCGCTGGCCTCACTGTCATCTGGTTGCACCTGAGCCTGAGAAAGTCATTTATGAACGAATTTGAGTTATACACAGATTAGCAAACACACCAAACATAAAAGTAGAGAATCGTTTATACGAAGGTAAAGTCTCCTAATGCCTGAATGGACCAGTGAGACAGCAAGAGGGGAGACACGCACGACCCCATTCAAATCAACGGGATGGCCGTCTTCAGCTATAAGTTCCTGGGGATCCACATCTCGGATGACCTGCCGCGATTACAAACACCTCCGGCCTGATCAAGAAGGCTCACCAGCATCTCTTTTTCTTGAGAACACTGAGGAAACACCACCTGTCCTCAGCTGTCATGGTGAACTTCTACCGCTGTGCGATCAAATGCATCCTAACTGTGTTACAGTGTGGTATGGGAACTGCACAGTCGCAGAGCGCAAGGCACTGCAGCGGGTGATGAAAACCGCCCAACGCATCACTGGGACTATTCTTCCATCCATCGAGGACATCCAGAGGAAGCGCTGTCTGCGTAGAGCTCACAGCATCCGAAAATATTCCTCACACCCCGCCCACAAACTGTTTGCCCTCCTGCCCTCCGGCAGGCGCCTCAGGAGTCTCCGGTCTAAGACCAGCAGACTGAGAACCAGCTTCTTCCCCAGAACTGTGACACTCCTGAACTCCACTAGACCCCGCCCCCCTATATAACCCCCGCCCCCCCCCATAGAACACCCGCCACCCTATATTTCTGTTCGTTCATTTTGCACCATCTGCATAATTTCGGTTGTTATTTGCACTATCTGTTCATTTTGCACATCCGCTCATTGCATCATTTGCACTAACTGTACATACATGCAACTCTCTAAATTCTGTTAAATACTGTAGCATCTTGTACGATACAGCTGTACATTTGTCTTATATCAGTATCCTGTTCATACTGTGTATATTCTGAGTACACTTATATTTATTATATTCTGTTGTAATAACTGTTTTGCACTTCTGGTTGGATGCTAACTGTATTTCGTTACCCTGTAGTTGTACCTGTGTAATGACAATAAAGTTGAATCGAATCGAATCTAGTAAGAGGGCAACCTGAGCTATGTTGCTAAAATGACGCGATGGAAACGTTTTGCTTAAAACGTAGTGCTTACTACGTTGAAACGACTTCAATTGTTGTCAATCGAATGTTGTCTTACCATGTCTGAAAATGCAGGTGACTTCAGAAATCCTAAATAGACAGTAAAGATGTAGAGATGTTTATCAACTTGTCCAGCTGCCTTGTAAACGATCCAGTTTAAAAATACCGCCAGCGGTCCACTTTCGATGACGTAACAGGGCTGCGTTCAACAGCACACGATTTATATTTTAGCAACAGGCGACTGTGTAAATAGGCGAGACTGTTTTAAACTTTGAGCTGGACATGAACATAGAAAACAATAGGAAATGTCCACAGGCTGTCATATGTAGTTGTTGTTGTTTTTTTTACAGCAGGGATGTTCAATGTATTTTGTATTGTAGGCCCTGATGCCGTTTTAAACAAGTTTGCTGCTCATTCTGAGTGGTGACTGAATCAGGTGAAACCTGAAACCACCACCAGGGGGCAGCTGGATCCTGGGTTTAAGTGGAGCCCAGAACTGGTGGTTTGTCACCAGCGACCCGCAGCCTCGGGAGCAGAGCGACTTGAGGACACAAATGAGATCAGGATAATGATTTCAGGACGCCTTGATGTGATCGCGCTCAGGTCTAGACAGTGTGGGCATTTACTCATGGGATCATTGATATTTTGTGCAATACAAACACAACAGCCCAAAGCTTTGTGTGTGAGTGTGTGTGTGTGTGTGTGTGTGTGTGTGTGTGTGTGTGTAGGTGTGTAGGTGTGTGTGTGTGTGTGTGTGTGTGTGTGAGCGAGTGAGATAGAGAGGGAGAGAGACAGACAGAGAGAGAGAGACAGACAGAGAGACAGAGAGAGATAGATAGAGAGATAGAGAGAGAGAGAGAGAGAGAGAGAGAGAGAGAGAGAGACAGAGAGACACAGAGAGACACAGAGAAAGAGAGACAGAGAAAGAGGGGTGCACGTGTGAGAGGGGAAATGGTTTAGGTTTGGTGTAGCGGGTCAAGCTGTCGGTTTTACAACTGTGCCATTTTGACAGGACACATCATTAAGATCTGCCTGCTCAGCATGGCGCCGTCATAAAACCGGACAGGCAATTTCAGTTCGCTCCAAACTGCTACCTCGTTCTGCGTCTTTGATTTTAATACAGTAGACGGGGCAAACTAAGCGGCAGAGGAAGAAAATATTTCCTGGGTTGGGTTTATTTTTTTCTTTCCAAGCGATGTGCTTCCTAAATCACATATAGCCCAGCTCACGTGAATGATCAACTAGAATTTGATTAATATGCAAATGCGATGCAAACTCCTTCCACTCGAGCCTTCAGCGCGCGGCCTAATTAATCAACAGTTAAAGGAAATTAATACATACATCAATTCTGTCAGGGAACATGCTTAGTTCAATCGCCCGTAAAATTGAAGTTTTGAAGTATTAACTGGCTCTACAGGAACGCTATGATTAAAACTTTCCAATTCCCCCCCGTTTAGAGACATGCAGTGACTGAACTCAAGACAGTTAAATGATCTGGGCCTCAATATTGGCCTATAGATTTTTTTAAAGCCATTGTATATATATTTTTTTTATATCTTGTTGCATAGCTTATTATTAAACGTGTTCCTCTGTTATGAATTAATTAACCTTGTCCACAATAGCAACCTGTTTATTTCAGAATAGACTATATAACCCAGGATGTGTGTGTGAGGCTGTTAAATAGCTGATTTAAAGATAAGGCAGGTGTTCATAGGGGAATTTCGACTAAAACTAAAACTAAACTACTAACTAACTAAACTAAAACTTTTTGCAATTTCAGATGGCCACAAGCTTACAGGCTCCTCCAACATTACTTTTGAAGATAAATCTTTTCCCACGGTCTTTTTTCAAATAAACAAATGACAGAGAAATAACTGGAGAAATGGACGAAGGTAGACAGAGAAAGAGAGGAAAAAAGAGATGGAAGGAGAGTGTGGGGTGGCCCATTGTTTCAGCAGGGACTCATGCATCAAACTTCAATTTTCCGGACGATTGAATTAGTGATTTTTTTCCATCTTGAACTGAAATACACTTAAGACCTCCGGATTAATTACCACCAAGTAGCTCCCCTAGACTGTAGAATTACTTATCGTTGGGCCCAACTGACAAGCCCTCATAAAATAAGCAAGTGAAATCCATAAACTTAGTCTGCCTTAACACTCTCCCAAGTCATAAATAGAGTTTATTCAGAACAGGCTTCAGCCTATAGGAGTGACTGATGGTGCAGCTCTGCAGCTCCGCGTGCGCGCGGCTACGTGCATGCGTGTCGAGCGCGTACACCAGTGAAATACAAACAAACACTCGCGCGCGCTTGTTTGTGAGTTTGTTGTTTTTGTTTCATCCTATCATGTTCTGTGCAAACACTGAAAATGTTTCGCAGTTTCCCCTTGGGATTAATACAGTAACCTACCTATAATAATATAATATATATAATATAAATATAATATATATATTTTCTTCTAAGGAAACATAATTGTGCTTGATAACCCCCATAATGTTTAGGTTGTCCTATCTTATATGAAATGAAACGTATATGAAATGAAGCCAGTTCATTTCAGCATGTTGACAGCTTGTTGTAGTTGTACTGTACATGCAGGCTGGCTACAATACAACTTGTCCTGCACATTTGATCGAATTAATGTAGCCTAAATAAATATCATAATATTTATATTTAAAATCTACTTTAGTGCAGAAGTAAATTCCTAAGAGACCGACCTAAAAATAATGCCCCCCATATTCACCATTTTGTGAATTAATAATGATTGTTTAAAAAGAATAATCCTAAATATATGTTTTCGATTTGGTTGGTCATTCACATGCTCTTCTATCATGCAGTTATAAGAAGAAAAAAAACGTAGGCCTATATGTTTGAACCCTATAAAAGCCTATACTGCTTTTTGCTTAATAGAGATGTTAATATAATAGCTTACTTTTGTTCGTTCTCTTCTCATTTTAAAATATTTGTGTATATATTCCAGAATATACACTTTATTGGCACATGACAGATTGTATAAATTAAAGGTTGGGAGTATTATTAACAGCTTGAGTATAGCTATCTATGTGTTAAAGGATGAAGTTGGCTGGTATCCATATAGTCTGAGAAGAAATGTCCTGCCTGGCATCAGTTCCTTAGACTGAGGGTATAACGAGGGGACACAGAAGCTGCTTCTTTTGGCCGCTCTCTCTCACATCACATGTTTTCAGCTTCATTTAACTGAGTTAAGACAAAAGATATAAAGGGAGCCGAGGAAAAAGAGAGAGAAAACAACAAACAAAGGGGTCTGCTTAGGCAGACTTTGGTCTAAATGTCACAGAGTGGAAACTCTTTATCTGTCCCCCCCTACTTAACATGAAAAACACTCTCGACTAAATGTGCCGCATTTCTTGTTTAGAAAACGTTCCTGGACCAAAGTCAAACATATTATTTCAAGCCTAAAAGGGGGTAAGAAAGACAAGTCACTCACCAAAAAAAAGACCCCGTTTCATTGTAATTCATTGACTTGTTCAAAGTGCCAGGCCTAAGAAGCCAAAGAAAGGGGGAGACATTAACAGCCCCAGATGCCCTGGTGAAGAGAGGGTCTATGTATTCATGACAGCCTTTGTTCAGGCAGAGTTAAACAGTTTAAAAGGAGGGTTAACTCAATCCATCAAATTGTCTGAAATTGTGAAGAAAATTCCAAAAACCATATGGGCCCCCAAACGTTAGTGTCCTTTTTGTGCGGTGGGACACACTTGTCTCAGTATGGCAGCCTGCGGGATGCAGGGCCTGGCCCTTTGTGAAGTGTCCCATCAGGGAAGGAGGCTCATTTGTCCTCAGTTTTCATGCTTTACGCTCAAAATTATGGCCTCGTCCCGCAGAACAAAAAAGCCCCATAAAGCCCCAGAGAAACTGGGCGAAAACTTTGTGTTTTTGTGGCATCGTCACCCCTTTCCTCTCCCAGGACCAGATTTGTGATTCTCACATAAATTTGGCCTCGAATAGGGGAACACGATGCAGGGTCACCGAGGATCACCAGAAAAATACTACAAAGGAACAAACAATAATAAAGCTTAGAATATTACAATGGGATGCATTTGCTAAAAAGACTTCTGAATGTGCATGTGAGCCTGAAACTAAAATATAACTTGCATTAAAAACTCGTCGTTGTTAATGAAAAGAACGAAGATTCCAGCCCTGCTAGTAAAAAAAAAAAAACTAAACGTTATTAGTTCATATTTATGGGATATTCTTGACATCATTTGAGAGAAAGAAAGAAATATGCCTCCTCTCGAATAATACGATGAAAAAAAAGATTGAGAAAAGCAATTTTATTCCCATAGTATATATACATTACAGAATGTGCATTGGTTTTCAAATACTGTCCTGATTTTGGAAAGGCACTTGCAGGTGTACAAAACATAACAAATCTATTAAACGTCGTAAATTGTTCTATTGTATCCAAACAACCAGTCTATTTCTACAGCAAAGAATACATGTTTGCAATCTGCTTTGTTGTGTTATGCCACCGTTTTGGACATTCCTCCAAAATAAAAAAGCACAACTTCGTGTTAATCCTTTTGTGTTTAACCTTTCTAAAATGCATGCAACAAATTTGTGTGTCCGAGGTGTCAGATATGACGCTCTGCAAAATAAGCAAACGATAGGCTATAATTTAAAATAAAAATAAAATAGATATGATTGAAATCAAAACATGCATCTTAACATGCAAAGGTTACAGAAAATAAGGGGCATGATATCATAGATGTACAATAATGAATGCTGCGTGTGTGTGTGTGTGTGTGTGTGTGTGTGTGTGTGTGTGTGTGTGGTGTGTGTGCGGTTACATTGTTTCAGAGAGGAGGAGAAAGGGTGTGTGAGTGCGTGTCTGTTTCATCCGGGGGGTGAAAAATAAATACATATTTCGGAAAGCACAAACAAGGATATAGCAAACAATAACATATTGTGTTTTAAATGGGACATTAAACAATATTGCTTTCATTGTAACTTGAAGACCAATGAAATTATCTGCAGTTGAATACACTGGGATACATCACTGCATATTTCGTGTACTGTTCATGCTAAACTGTGAATATCTGAGCCAATAGAAAAGTCATTACAGATTTATAAATGTTCTGAGAGGGTGTCAATATAGAGCAGTAAAAGTTACAATCGTGTTATTCCACCGCTCCAGTCTGTCCTGTGAGTCTTTCAGCACGGAGCATCAGTCATCCACATCAATCTCCACGTCTTCGTCTTCCGAGCAGTCTTTACTGGTTGTGTGGTCTGAAAATGGCGACATGGGGGACCTCCGCAGCTCGTGCTCCTGCTGCAGTTTGCGCGCCAGCTCGTGCTCCTGGTGGCCGCTCCGCGCGGGGGATTCGACCCGCGGGTGACCGAGCGTTCCGTTCGCGCACTTCTCCAAGTCCGCGAGCTTGGCGAGCTTCTCCAGAGGGACGTTACCGACGGCCTTGGCTGATTCTACATCCGCCTTCATCTCCTCCAGGTCCCGCTTTAACTTGGCCCTCCGGTTCTGGAACCAGGTGATGACCTGGGCGTTAGTTAACCCGAGCTGCTGGGCTATCTGATCTCTATCGGCGGGAGATAAATACTTCTGATACAGGAATCTCTTCTCTAGTTCGTAGATCTGGTGGTTGGTGAAGGCGGTGCGGGACTTCCGCCGCTTCTTCGGCGTGTTTCTCTGGCCGAACAGCGTCATCCCATCCCGGCCTGTTCAGAAGAAGACAGAGGGTCACTACGGTGTATACACTGTACTATATATATATTAAAACAAATTGTATCCAAATTGTAGTGTATTTTACATTGTATTCCTTTTAAATTATTAAGTCACGTATATGTTTTCTCATTTCGGCCACAGTGAATTCTATGTTTGTTTATCTTGCATAGTGATTAAACCTGATTCTGAGTCTGAGTTAGAGACAGTTGATAGTGATCATGCCACTGCAGGACTCTCTATTCTGCACCAAGGGCGTTGCACGGTGCGTAAAGATAGAACTGGGCTAAAAGTATAAATTACATGTGCATGTGCAAATAATAAACTGTGCAGTTTCAAGAGTGCATGCATTTATTTGAAATTCCAGGACGTGAGCTATATTGCACTACTGTTTATATACCCCCCCCCCTCCCACCACCCCCTGTACTATATATACCCATCCCACTTTGTACTTATGTTATTTGTATCCAAATTGTAGTGTATTTTACCTTGTATGAATTTTTGTATTATTATGTCCCATATATGTTCTGTGTTTGCTCATCTCTGCCTTAGTGAATTCTATGTTTGTAAACCTTGCATAGCGATTAAACCTCATTCTGATTCCAACATATTCCAATAAATTGCAGATAAAATGAAGGCTAAGGCATAGGCCTTAAATATTAAATATGCACATGCAACAATGATGCAGAAAGTAATCGCATATTTTTCTATACATTTAATTGAAATTGCCGAATGCATTTCTAACAGATAAATCCTACATTGAGGTCTTTGGTTATTCGGATTTTGTTCAGGCCATTTAAATACAAGAGGTGATTTACCTTCGGCTGCTTGCAGAACACTGACTTCCAGGCCTTTGAAGGTTTTGCTGGCCAGCTCCTCCAGAGCGCAGAGGGGGGAGGTCTGGGTCAGGAGGGCTCTGTTGGACAGGGAGAGGCCGGAGGAGCGGTGCTTCTCAGCCGCAGAGATCAGATGCGCCGTCCCGCAGATGGTGTAACCCCGCTTCACCGAGGGTTTGTTCAGAATATCCTCGATGCTGAAGGGAGTTAAGGGCTTGTTGGAGTTGGCAGGTGGAGGGAGGTGGTCCAGGGGGCTCCTCCGCCTGCTCTCCACCGCCTCGCATTTGGCCACTTCTTTGGATGTCATAATTGCGCAAATCCGTTACGCGCACTAACTTTGGAGGTGTGTGTGAATCAGTGACCCCAAAACAACGAAACTCGGGTTCAAAACAAAGCCTATCGAGAAAACGTCTCATTACAGAGAGCTCAACTCATCACTGCACACTTTTTCTGCACCAAAAAGACGAGCTGAATCCCCGTTATTCCAAACCGATCACGCCTTCAAAGTATCTTCCCAGCAGAGGAGCCGTCTGCAGGGGTGAGGTGCCTCCCTGGAAATGGCGAGGTCCAAAGATTCAGCAGGAAAATGACTATATTACTAACAAGTTCTTATTGATTGGGAGGTATAATCAATTATCCTCAGTGGCACTTTCACCCTCTCCTTTTCACTCTTTGACTATGTTGCAGTCCAGAGCTGGGCTTTCTGCAAGCAGGGGTGTCCCATTAATTAGAAGGGGAGGAGGAGGAGGAGGAGGAGGAGGAGGAGTCCAGTGGAATTATAACTGGTGCTCTCATCATCTAGGGTCTAAATTGGTGAGATACTGGAATAGGCCTTACAGTGAGGACCAGAGGGTATAGGGATTAAATGCATTGCATCAAGTAATGCTGCTTAAAAGTCAGTCTCATTTTTATCTAAGAATTATTCATTTTTCTACCCGCAAAACGAATAGTCTAAGGAACATTTTGGAATATTAAAAGTAACTAATATTTAACCAGCCTGTCGTCCAAGTGTTTAGTTTGGTATTCCTCCTATTCAAACGACATTTTCCAAAAGCAATGGCACGGATGATCCTTTGGTTTCCTAAAGGTAATGTGAAGCTGTGCGATATATCAGATGTGATGATGCCTCCTCCGGGTTTGGAGAGACTGGGGACCCTAACCCTCTCAGCCTCGCCAGATCTGGGCCATAACTCAAGCCAAAGGGTCCTTCCACATCAGCTGAGAAATATTTCATCTCGCCATCGAATGGCTCCCTCAGTCCTCCAGGGCTTCGTGGGGTGATGGTTTATTTTTGAGGGGTTTGAAAAATTGCATATCTGCATACGGAAACGAATGAGCACTGTAAGGATTTGTGGGGGAGATTTGTGTTGCGTTGTGGCGTTGTGGCATTTTTATATACCAATGTAGATTTGCTACCAAAAAAATTCAGGTCTTATAGGGTCGTTTTCTATGGTTTTGTAAGGTCTTGACGATTTTTTTGGAGCTGTCAATTTATTTATTTTATTTTATTTATTTATTAATTTCATTCATAGCAACATAAACAAATCTAAAAAAATACACCTTAAAGATAAATTCGTTATCGAGCCACGAAAAATAAATAAACATGGTGTATGTTAGCAGCAAATTTTAAATACATTCTTATTATTATTCCTGTGGTTTTCTTTATGCATCGTATGTATATTGATATTATACTATTATTTTTGTTTCATAGTTCATATCAATGTTATGATCACCGTAGAAATTATTATTATTATTGCAATAACAACACAAAATATTATTGTAATGTTATCACCAATATGCTGTTAAATCATGATGAAATATATATATATTGTATTTTTTGGTTGCTTATTTATCTAAGAATTAACATGATTAAAGGTTTACAGCCTCTTCAGGAATCCAACATCGAATGTTCTCGTGTGTTTGGTCTGCATTGTGTCTGAACACTGGTGACTCATACTGTAAACTGTGATGTCTGGGGAAATCAACTATCAACATTATGATAATATGTCAGGTAGAGAAAGAGAGAGACAGACACACACAGAGAGAGAGAGAGAGAGAGAGAGAGAGAGAGAGAGAGAGAGAGAGAGAGAGAGAGAGAGAGAGAGAGAGAGAGAGAGAGAGAGAGAGAGAGACAGAGAGAGAGAGACAGAGAGAGAGAGAGACAGAGAGACAGAGAGAGAGAGAGAGAGAGAGAGAGACAGACAGAGAGACAGAGAAAGAGAGAGACTCACACACACAAATAGACCCCTCTCTTTAAAGAACTGATTTAATCTGTTCCTTGTATCTCATAATGAAGCGCAAAATATATTTCAGAAAGGGAAAAATCTGATTACTTTGGTGTGATTTATTAAATTATAACGACTTCAACGAAGTACAGACAGACATCACCTAATTATAGCTTGCAACATAATGCAAATTACATGTAGTGTTTTGCATGTCCAATACAATAAATCGATATTGTAATAAAAAAAAGGAATACTGCTGGACTGTGAATTATGAATTAATTTGATTGTTGGTCATTGTCTGACCGCACATCCAGGAGACATTCCAGTTATTGTTCCATTGAGTCTACTTCAAAAGGACTTTCTGAATTGCGTTGGGGGAGACTGTGTTCAGGGTAACTGTGTTCAGGGTAACTGTGTTCAGGGTGACTGTGTTCAGGTTAACTGTGTTCAGGGTAACTGTTCAGGGTAACTGTGTTCAGGGTGACTGTGTTCAGGGTAACTGTGTTCAGGGTAACTGTGTTCAGGGTGACTGTGTTCAGGGTGACTGTGTTCAGGGTAACTGTGTTCAGGGTGACTGTGTTCAGGGTAACTGTGTTCAGGGTACCTGTGTTCAGGGTGACTGTGTTCAGGGTAACTGTGTTCAGGGTGACTGTGTTCAGGGTGACTGTGTTCAGGGTAACTGTGTTCAGGGTAACTGTGTTCAGGGTAACCTAATCAGAAGAGGAAAGAGAACTCTTGGCTAGACTACCCTCAGAAATCAAGACAGTTTTATTTCACAATTTATATTTGCCTGTGGGGGGTGAGATCTCATTTCAACCTTAGATCTTTTCCACTTCATCTTTGGGTAAGGGTGCAGATTATTTACGCTCGGCACATTTGTGGAAAACGAAATGAAAAATTAAACGTGACAAGAAATAATTCACTAATTACAGTTTTGGCGATGAAAGCACAAACAATATTTAACTGCAATTTATTAAATGTAAACGTTATACAAATTATTTTTTTAAGAATGTCACCGTTATTACTGTATTGCAGGTAATTACGGAAAACATGGATTTAATTC